>BQNB010003048.1:0-85000 GCA_026074375.1 Tanacetum coccineum
GATCGTTCTATTGAGATGGCCTAAAATTGAGGAAAATGCCCCTCCCCCCCCCCTCCCCACCCCCCCCCCCCCTACACCCCTCTTGGGCTATAAAACAGACGCTTAGATGTGCAGTTGTGTGTTAGATTTTAGTTTATTTTTCACAAAGTAGTAGTAGGTGTAGTTTTAGGAGTAGGAGTAGAATAATTTAGCTAATTTAGGATTATTGTAAAAGCTTTTATAGCTTATCTAGCTTATTGTAATCAACTCTTTTTAGCTTATTAACGAAGATGTTTGTGATGGAAGTGACTTGAGCTTATTCTTTTTCTAATCCTCTATTTTCTTTTCTTTTCTTTTTAAGCTCACTTTGAGCTTATTGCTTAATAGCTTATTATCTCTTAATCAACTAAGCTTCTATTGCTTATTTGAATTGATTTTAAGCTAATATATATTCAAAATAAGCACTTGGCTTATTTTCGATCTACTTTTCATATAGTTTTCGGATAAGCTTATTAAGAGCTTATTCGATAAGCTTATTAGCTTATTAGATTTTGATTTTGATTTCTAAAAGTAGATTTAGTTTTTAAAAGCTTATTTGTTTAGATCTCTTAGCTTTAGCTTTTCTATTTTCAAAATACCTAATATTTTGGAATTATATCTTTTAACTTATAGCTTATTTATCCTAATATCTTGTTTTTTTTGTCTTATCTTTAATTTCATCCTTCCATCATCTAAGGCCGGAGCTTAAGGGTCTTATAAGGTTGATAAATAGATAAAGTTTTGATCTTTTTGGTTTTTATGAAAGTAATTAGTAAATAAAGTTGACACCTTTACTTGCTAATTAGTGAAGTAAAAGCTTAAAAGTGATAAATTTATTTGTTTATTAAGTTTGTAAGATCGGGTGATTACTTTTTATTATCAGCTCGACATTCGGTTCTTCCTTCTTTCCTATTTCAATTTTCTTAGTTTAAAATAATTTGCTTATTATGTTTAGTTTAGCTTATTTGATTATTATGCTTAGTTAGTAGTTTAATTGTATGCTTGTTAAGTAAGTTGGTTTAAGTGTGTAATTTAATAAGTGATTAGTAATTAATAATTTGCAAAAGTTATTTAGTTTAGTATTTTATTTAGTCGAACGGGCAAAATCCGTAAGATTAAGTAGGCATTAACTCCTCAGAGGATGAAGGACTAAGTTTGGATGCCGAGGATTCTCCCAAACAGGGGAGGATGATTGAAGAAATTGATAAAGATAAGACTGTAAACTTGGTCAAAAGCAGAGAGCTATGGAAGTTACATGATACAGCTAAGCATAGGATAGAGAGTGAACATGATGATGATAGAACTCTTGCTGAAACATTGTTGAATATCAAAAGAAGTGCAGCAAAAGGTAAAGCTATTATGAAAGAATCTGAGCCTCCAAAGAAAATCAAGAAGAAAGAGATAATACAGATAAGTCTTGATGAGGAATTTGCTAAAAGTTTTTATGAGAAAGAGCAAGCACATATTCTGCTGGATGAAGTATATGCAAAACAAGTTGAAGCTCAATGGATTGTTGATGAAGAAAGAATACCTCAAGAAGCAAAGCAAATAGATGAAAGGGAAAAAGTTATTAATTGGAATAATCTTGATGTGTTAAGGTATCATGCAGTTCAGAATAGACCTTTCTCAAAAGCTGAAGTGAGAAAGAACATGTGTACATATTTGAAGAATCAGGGAGGATACAAGATGAGTCACTTTAAGGGAATAAGCTATGAAGATATTAGGCCTATATTTGAAAGAGTGTGGGATCAAAATCAGGCTTTTGTACCTAAAGATTCTGAAATTGAAAAGGAAGTTATGAAGAGGCCAGGATTTGATCTTCAACAAGAAAGTTCTAAGAAAGCTGGAGGAAGTAGGAAGAAAACACTTGTCAGGAAAAGAGCAGGTGAAAAGCAAAGTGATCAAAGTGCTAAAAGACAAAAGATGAAGGATGATGCTGAGAAGGAAGATTTTAAAGAATACCTGAATATAGTTCCAGAAAAAGGAATGAATGTTGAGGCTTTGCAAACCAAGTATCCACTCATAGATTGGGAAATCTACACTGAAGATTCAAGAGTGTATTAGAAGATCATCAGAGTAGGAGATCATACAAAAATATATTAATTCTTTGAAGATATGTTAAAGAACTTTGACAGAGATGATCTAGTAAAGCTTTAGAAATTGGTTAAAGACAGATTCAGGTCAACAGAACCTAATGATGACAAAGAAAAAGCATTATGGGTTGAATTGAAGAGGTTATTTGAACCAGATACTAATGACCTCTTAGAACTTCAGAGATATATGCATGATCCATTGACATGGAGATTATATGCTGCATGTGGAGTTTACCATGTGTCTACTAAGACAGGTTTGGATATATTTATGCTAGTTGATAAGGATCCATTGACAAGAGGACTTCCAATGTTGATGTTGGTTAACAAGTTACAAGCAGATCAACATTCAGAAATGGCAGATGAACTTCTAAAGAAGATCTTCATACTAGCAAACAGACCAAGGCAGTAAAGTGTTTGGAAGCATCCTTAGCAGAGTAAACTTGAGATTTGATGTTAAATCACAAGTTTAGGGGAGGATTGTTGGGATTCAGAGCTTCTACACTTAGTACTGCTAGTTATAGTTAGTTAGTACTGCCAGTACATTGTTAGTACTGTCAGTATAGTTAGTACTGTTAGTATAATAGTTAGTACTGTTAGTTATATAGTTAGTACTGCTAAAGTGATATGCATGAGTTATATTAGGAATAGATATGCATAATCACTTGACGCGTTTTGTAAGCCCATTAGGGGTTTTCTTAGTGTATAAAAGGAACCCTACGGCATAGTTAGAGACATAAGTTATATAAGTTTTCATAGTTAGTTATTCTGTAACCTAGGCAGAATATTTGCAATCAATATATATTCAAAGTTTTGTTTACATTGTTCTTCTTAGTATTACAAGTTAGATTCCGCATAACTTTTAGTATTCATAATCATAGTTTCTCACATAGTTAGTTTGGATTTATCCAAGTTAACTAATCTTTAACAAGCTAAGAAGATCTATTCATTGGGACTCACAGAAAGTCCTAAGGTGCTAAAACACCTAGTGAAGTGCAACGTATGCGAAGGGTTCCTTATGCTTCGGTTATAATTTCAATCATGTATGCGGTTAGGTGCACTAGACCTGATGTTGCCTTTGCGCAAAATTTATGTAGTCATTTTCAGCAAAATCCTGGTAAGATTCACTGGACTGTTGTTAAAACTATTCTTAAGTATCTAAGGAATACTAAAGATATGGTTCTTGTGTATGGGGCAAAACCTAACACTGAACTGAAAGTATCGTGTTATGCTGACGCCAGTTTTCAAACAGATAAGGACGATACCAAATCCCAGACAGGATATGTGTTCGTACTTAATGATGGAGCCGTAGACTAGAAGAGTGCCAAGCAAAGCACTACTGCTATGTCTTCTACAGAAGCTAAGTACATTGCTGCTGCTGAAGCATCAATGGAAGCCGTCTAGATGAGGAAATTTATTAATGGACTTGGAAATGTCGTGCCATCGAATAAAAGACCTATAGAGATGTTATGTGACAATGAGCCTACAATAACGATCGCCAATGATGCCGGAATCCTAAAGGGATCCAGATATTTTCAAAGGAAATATTACTACATTCGTGAAGTAATTCAAGAACGTGAGAATGTCCTTAAGAAAGTTCACACAAATGACAATGTAGTTGATCCGTTTACAAAACCAATGCCGTTTAATAAGCATTTTGAACAGGCTATGGAAATTGGAATTGTTCCTGCTAGTAGTCTCATGTAAATATGTGATTTGTTAGTTAGTATTTAGATAATGGGATGTTAAACGATTGTTATTACTTTTGGATGAATTAATATACGTGGTATCTTGTTTTCATTTTTATAATAATTGTGTCCTATATTTTCATGTTTATATCCATGAATGACTTTTATCATTCTAAAGCTATGTCCATTACCAGTTAACAATATGGGAATATTGTTAAAATAAGGTAAATGTGAGTGTTTGGTTGTATTCTGAAGAATACGTAAAGATGAGTTTTCCAACTTCACATGTTATTCAATGTTGTTGAATAATGGATACCCCACCTGTGTAGATCACTTTATGGATCGGCGTTGTTGGGTGCATTACACATATGGTAAAAGTTATGTTTATCCTTAGACTTGAGATGCAAGCGGGTTTTGCATGTATGGATAGCATTTCTTGATTATAGTCTACCACTATACTATCACAAGGTAGTTATAAGGGCTATTTTCAGAAATGTTTTTAAGTGCATGACGGACACTTGTAGTCAAAATAGAATTTGTTCCTCCTCATGTTTAGGAGTAAAGATACTTACTAGGCCTCTCGTTGGGTTGATCAGATATTTACATGGCCGTGCCCAAAGTGTAGTTAAGATGATTCTTTTTACGTTTGGTGATCTGATTCAATACTGATACGAGAAACAGAATCATTAAACTATGGAATGACTATTTGATCTATATCCATATTTAACATTGTATTTGAAACAAAGGGATAGGACTAACCTAAAACCATGAAAGGCTGAGTGGTTTACCAAAACTGCATACTCAGGTTTTCTGGGAGCATTGATGATGTTGCTAGACTATTCGTCAATATTAGTATAGTATATTATATGAATAAGACATTCGCAAGTGAGAGCTGTTGGTTTGTGCTCATGTCATACGGATATTTATACAGCTGGAAATACGTGAGCCTACGGGGTCACACACGTTTACACTTAGATATCATTTTATTGATGTTTATAATAATATATATTTGTATATTTATTATTTATATTAATATATGAATCAACGATGGAACACTAACGGTCGTTAATTAGTTCGTTATGAATAATTAACAAATAAGGCTTTTTAATTAATGGGTAATTTAATGTAATTATCCATAAATAAAGGAAAAGTCAAAAAGTCAACACCAAAGGGGTGTTGTGTGGGTTTCGACCAGATCCAAGCCTAAGGGGTTGGGTTTTGAGCTATCTTTTCCTCCAAGTAATGTATTTTAGGAAAACCTTAAATATATCTACTATATAAGGAGGACCCTAAAGTTCATAACCTTCATCCCTCTCTTCTCTTTTCCTCCTTGGTCGACGAAAACAAACACTCCGCTTTAGGGTTTTTTTGTATTTTGTTATTATTGGTGTTCACTTGATCGTTGGTTGAAGAACTAGCATTCAGGTGGTATTGTTCGAAGTGTATTGTGGATACACGTAGAGGTTACTTATCTTAGTAACTTGTAGTGGTGATTTGGTTTACACGTTATTATTACACTCGTACGTGTACTAGAAGTGTCTTCGATTCGTCACTAGCTTGGTTGCTAAAGGTATGTTTACATGTTTACGTTTTATGTTAATTATATATGCTATATGTGATCTGTATTCGCTGCGTAGCTCGTTTAATATTAAAGTAATATTAGAATTTTAGACCACGAATTCCAACAGCAAAAATGTGTAGATATTCAATAAATGAAAAGATAAATTGCAAATTACTTTCACTATTGAAGGAACACTCACAATGTTGTCAAATCGAGTGGGAGTAATGCATTTTATAAATGAAAATGACAAACTCGCAATGTTGTCAAATTCATTGAGAGTTATGAGTTGTTTACCTGATAGGCATCTTACTTTATTTCTGGCTTGTCTTGAAATAATAAATTACTTTCCAAGTGTGAAACATCTTCTTTTAGTAAAGAATCACCGTGTATTATCTTATGATAACTTGTTGAGTTTGATATGTCGCTTCTGTTTAATGTTATCTACAAGATAGTTATGCATGATTCCTTATTAAGCGATGGAGTTCTATATACATTAGCTATGAACTTGACACTGCCATATTGTCGATACAAAAAAACTAACTAGTGTGGTGTTGTTTTATGTAAAGAAGTTGTACCCTGCACAAGTGGGAGAAATCTTTATTGTGTGCAAGGAACAACTTTGAACAATATGACTAATGGTTTTCTTGACTACAAAGTAAGAAAACTATTACTTTACAAGAACTCCTACACATTTAATGTATGTAACCCTATTAAGAAAATATGTCAAGATAAAAAAAATAAGCTACATGATTATGTTTTCTTGGAAATCATAAACATGAAGTTTGTAATTAACTTGAAATTACTATTGAGGCCATGTGTCGGCATCATTTTTTACTGTAGTTTAACAATTGTTATGTCTTATTGATAGACATGTCCATTAAGTCTTTTTATTGTGGAAAAGATTATAAACGAAAAGAAAAAGGTTAGCTTGTTATGTCTTCATGTTAAGACATGTACATGAAGTTATTGACTTGGTCAAAGACTTATAACGAATAGTAAAGTATTGTATGTTTATGTCTACTTGTTAGCACATACACATTAGGTCACTGACTTGATCAAAGACTTATAAAAAGCATGCAAATTGGCTAAGTAATAATATTGATACCATTACGTTTTAACTAGTTGGGTATAATGAATTGTGACATTGCCTCACTATTTCAATCTTATTGGAATACCACAATTTTATGGTATGTCCAACAAGGGTAATCAAACTATATATTGATATTGTTTTGATTCATGATGGCCTTAACTTATTTAACTCCTAAAAAAGATCAAGGTTAGGTATTTGAGTATGTCGTGGATATACCCAATAAGACTCCAACCTAGAAGGTTAAATTAAAACATTACTCTAGTAATAAAATGAGATGAATCTCATTGTGTCTTAATTAAAGTTCTAAATTTGTTAAAATCTCTTGGAGATTATTATTGACAAATGCCTAGAACTGTTAAGTGTATTTTGTGGGACACCCGAAGGAAACGATGGGATGTCATTTCTACAACCCACACAAGAACAAAGTTTATGTTGCTCATCATGCTGAGTTATTTGAGAATACTCTCAAATTTACAAGAAGAAGTGGGAGTCTCACTTTGCTAAAAGCGAGTGGGAGTATTGTAGGTCTTAAAATACTTCAAGAAGAAGATACATAACCTTCTGAACGCACTAGCGAATGCCATACTAAGGCTAAACATGAAAATGTTGAACCTTAGAATGATATTACTCGTATTCATAGATCCGTAAGGATTCCTCATGATATATTTCTATATTAATGGTGAGGATTATGAGTTAGAGGATCATAGTAAACCTGCTAACCATAGGAGATGCATTATTAGATCTTGGATCTAATGGATGACTCAAAGACTATGAATGAAAAGATGTTGTCCAAATAGAGATAATCATATTCTTGGAATTTGTTTTATCTTTAACCTATCGGTTTGATAATGAGGTTTAAATGAGTTTCTTTTAAGAGAAGACTCATAGGGATATTATTGTATACATATTTATTGCACGTCAAATGACATAAGTGTTTACTCGTACTCAAGAAATTGACTATGATTAAAACTTCTTCATTTACAAAATTTAAATATATAAAGATGATTTGATTGTCATACTTGTTTTTTTGGAAAGAAATATGACACATTGGATTTCAAGAACTCTTTATTAAATGATTACCTAGCGAGGATGATATTTAATCATATGAGGTTTTATAAATCCAATATAATCTTTACAAGTATACAAAAATGCTAGAATCCAAGTATGGATTAAAAGCACGCATCTAATGAGCATAATCTTAAGTTTAATTGCTAAATAAATCACTTGTTGGATTTTATTTTTAATTATAAATAAGATGGCTCATGAGTAAATCTGAAAGCTAGTGGGAGTAAATTTATTTTACTTTTCTAAAATCAAATATGTTATTGAACATCTTAGAAATAATTTATTTATCTAAGTAAGATTTTATCTCTTAGATTGAAATAAAGTTTCTTGTAAGAATTTTAGGAAATGAAACATGCAACCTTGTAATAATATGTTTTAAACATATGTGGTGAATTAAAGTCTGAATGCAATATGAAATATCATTAAGTGAAACTTGATGATTTGTCTCACTTGCTGAGATTGAACACATGAATGGAAACCTTAAGTCCCACTAAAGGATTCATTATGGACATCATATTGTATATGGGATTAGTTGTATCATTTGCGTGAGTGTAAGATGATTTGATAACATTGGAATCTAATTGAAAGATATTAGAAGGAACATTCTGATTAATGTTTAAATTAGGAATTCATTCCAAGAATTAATAATGAAGATACTATAGATATACATTGTGATGATCATAGTAAGATCATTATGATCAACAAACCTTGAGTTTGTGTGATCTCCAAACATTATGAAGAAGTGTTCAGAATTTATGGTATTTTAGCATAGTGTTGTTTGTATGCACTAGTGCTTGTTTTAATTGAGATGATACTCAATATTTGTAGAGGCAAGTTTTTCATCTTATATGATAACATTGCCGACTAAACATGCTTGGTTTAAAAGCGTAGTTGCATAAATACACTAAAAGAATAAGAATGCTTTACGGTTTGAAAAACTGTTGAGATGACTGTCTCCATTAGGATGTTTTGCGTTTGTCATGAGTCTTATGGAATGTAATGTGACTAGACTCATATAAGTAATACTTATTAGTGAGTGCACACTTACAAAATAACAATCATCGTATTATTCAATTGATTCGTGAATTTTTGAAATAAGTATTTACAAAGTTCCACAAGATCATAACCTGGTTGTTTTGTTCATGGAACCTATGCCTTATCACCAACTATGATTGTTGTAGATAAGACATTAGTATTTAACCAGAATCGTCATGCATTGATCTTATTTGGTAGTTGGATAATGGAACTGTAAGCAGTTGTATTAAACAATGAATTGCCATACGTGGTATGATCGTTTTCATTTATACTGCTGTGTTCTATATTTGCATGTTTAAATCCTTGAATAAATTTATTTGTTCTAAACTATGTCCATTGTCAGTTAACAATATGAGAATATTGTTAAGATTAGACAAATATGAGTGTTTAGTTATATTCTGGAGAATATGTAAAAATGATTCTGCCAACTTCACATGTTATTTAATGATGTTGAATATTGGATATTGTACCTCGTGTTAATCACTTTATGGGTCGGCGTCATTAGGTGCATTACACACATGGTGAAAGTTATATTTATCCTTAGACTTGAGATGCAAGAAGATTTTGCATGTATGGATGGCATTTCTTGATTCTAGTGTACACTATTTTGTCAAAAGGTAGCAATAAAGGCTATTTTTAGAAATGTTTTAAAATACATAACGGACACTTGTATTCAAAATAGAATTTATTCCTCTATGTGTTTGGGAGTTAAATAATTAATGGGCCCCTTGTTGGGTTGATCAGATGTTTGCGTGGTCACGCCTAAAGCTAAGATGATTCTTTTTACATTTGGTAATCTTGATCAATACATATGCGAGAAACAAAATCGTTAAATTATGGAATGACTTTTGACCCATATCCATATTTACCATTGTATCTGAAACAAAAGGATAGGACTAACTTGAACCATTGATGGCTGAGATGTTTACTGAAACCATACTTAGGTGTTTCTGAGAGCATTGATGATGTTGCTAGACTATTCATCAATGTTAGTATGTTATATTCTATGACCATGACATTCACAAGTGGGAGTTATTGGGATATGCTCATGTCATATGGATATTTATACGGCTAGGAATACGTGAGCCTACGGGGTCACACACGTATACACTTAGATATCACTCTAGTATTCTTGTTCGTTGTTTGAGGAACTAGCATTTGGGTGGTATTGGTTAACGTGTAGTGTGGATACATGTAGTTGCTTACTTTAGCAACTTGGAAGGTTTCAGGTCGCACGATATTGTTATATACACGTGCGTATACAGAAGAAGCTCTGGTTCTTCACGTAGCTTGGTTGCTACTCGGTACATTTTTCCTTTTATGTTTTATGTTAATTATAGTTGATATATGAGTTTATTTCTGCTGCGTAGCTCGTAGAATATTAGGTGTAATATTAGGGTTATTAGATAACCATTTCCAACAGATTGATCTATCTTATTTCAATCTATCGAGTTGTAAGGGAAGTATTGTATTCGTGGGATCAAGCCTAGATCATTAGGGATATAGTTGGTGTTTGGTAAACTTCTAAAGGGAAGTTGGTAGAGTTCCTAGTTGATCTAAGTGATCCTGGAAGTTAAGTCGAATCACGGGTTCTTAGGGGTGGATTCTGAGGGCGGAATATCATAGGTAGTAACTCTTCTATGTAAGCGTCGGTCTTTGTTGAAAGCCAGTAGAGTTAAATTGTAATACGATTTGTAATCCACCATAAGGATTATACTAGGAATAGTATGGGTGTCGTGGATTCGCAACTGGATGTTAGGAAGGACTAAACCCCCATTCCCGAACCAGTATATATCGTGGTGTCTCTTCTTTTCTTTATCTACTTATTGTTCTCATTGCAAAGTACATTAGTACACCACTCGGGTCTTTCAAGATTTTAAGTTTTATAAAGTTCAAAGAAGTCTAGAAAACCTTTTTTACCCCCTCCTACGGTTCTACAATTGGTATCAGAGCAGTTTACTCAAGTTTTCAATCGTTAAAACCTTCCCTAGAAGTCGTTTTAAGTTGAAAACTTTTTTTTCAAAAAATTCAAAATCCTAACTCTAATTTTTTAAAAATTTAAGTAAAGATCCATGGCTCAAGATAACTATGTTGAGGGGTGTTCTATGAAAATACCACTTTGCTAGAACCTAACGAGTTTTGATTTTGGAAAGCCCGCTTTGAGACTTACGTTAAGTCCAAAGACATTGACTTATAGTAACTCATTCAAAACGGCGATTTCTACTATGACGTTGAAGACTCGTAAACCTAGCTAATGAAGAAAATGCCGTATGAACTTCTTGAAGATGATCAAAAGAAGAAACTTGGCAAGAACAATGAAGCCAAGATGACTCTTTACAATGCTCTACCCCAAAAAGAGTATGAAAGAGTCTTCATGTGTAAAACCACCAAGGAGGTTTGGCATATACTCATCATCACTCACCAAGGCAATTCACAAGTTAAGAATTTCAAGATTGACCTTCTCACTTAAGTATATGAGAAGTTCTCAATCTTCAATGAAGAAACTATTGATAGCGGCTTCACAAGATTCAATGCTATTATGACTAGTCTCAAATCTTTAGATCCGGACTATTCTAGCAAGAATCACATAAGAAAGTTTCTTCGTGCTCTCCCATTGAAATGGAGAGCCAAGGTGACGTCTATTGAAGAAGCCAAAGATTTGGTTACTCTTCCTCTTGACGAGCTAGTTGAAAACCTGAAGGTCTATGAAATGATTTTGGAAAATGATGACGTAGTTTCCAAGACCACTACTAAAGAGAAGGTCAAATCTCTAGCTCTTTAAGCTAAAGTCACTAGGGAAAAAACTAGTGATGATAGTGATAGTAAAGGAGGAAGTGACGAAGACATTGATGAAGAAGAAGCTGAAGAATTTAATTTGTTGGCTAGGAACTTCTGCAAGGGTAATCGGTTTGGATGGGAGAATCGATTTGGTAATGGCGAAAATCAATTTGGTAAAGGCCGTAGGAATAGATTTGGGAACAAAGGTGGTGAAAACGCAAAGCCAAAGGGGGATTGATACAATTGCAAGATAGAAGGCCACTTTGCTAGTTAGTGTAGAAAGTCGAAGGAGAACAAGGCTTTTGTCGGAGGAGCATGGAGCGATAGCGAAGACGACGACGAACGACAAAACGACGCAACTTATCTCATGGCGATCAAATCTCAAGAGGTAGTATCCAAACCATCTAGTTCTAATATTGATTAAAATATTATTGATTTGTAAAAGGAGAATGAGGAACTCCTAAGGTTTAACAAGGATTTTACTAAAACTTTTGAAAAGCTTTTAAAAGAAAAACGTTTTCTAGAAAATAAGAATTCAAAACTTTTAAGTAAAATCGATGATCTTGAAATTGAAGTAAAGAAACTTGCAAATAATAAAGAGGTGATTGAACCTTGCAAAACATGCGAAGTACTCACTAAAGAGGTTGACTCTTTAAAATGCAATGTTTCCAAACTTTAAGATGAAGCATTGAATTTTTCAAAATTCAAAGAAAGTAGCATTGCTTTGGACGATATGCTAAGTCGTCAAAAATTGTCCCAAGATAAGGAAGATCTTGAATTTTCAAAAAATAAGAAAACCACTCCCCGCAAGTCTATCCAAACCAATAGTGTTTGTAAAAGAAAGTCAAAAAGAAATTTTGTCAACTAGCTTTGTTAAACCCGTTGTGCCTCAAGCTCATTTTGCAAACACTCGAGGTCTTCAAGCACCCATTAGAAGAATGGAAACAAGACATCACTCGATCTCGCATAATGGACGACCTCGAGTTGACCCTAGACCTCTTCTACCCACACCAAATTTGAGACCTTCTAACTCATATAACCGAAGAACTTCTTTTGAAAACAACCACTTTTCGGATAGAAGAAGTTTATATAAAAACCAACGGTCTTCACATCATCAACCTAACACCTTCCAAAGGAGAGAAAACTCCTACCTAAATCAAAGGCTAAAAACACCGTGAAACGATGGACCAAACTTTCAAAACGCCCATGATTTTCAAAATAATCATTGGTCCGCGTTCTCGAGGTACGACTTACACAAACTACGTGCTTTACTACAAGACCTAAGAATGGTTAACTTAGGAACCATATTTTCTAACCACATCGGACCCATAAAATAATGGGTACCACGACCTTGAATTCATATTTGCTTGTAGGTATGTCTTAAATGCGATCTATTATTGGACGATTTGATTGTGGATAGTGGTTGCATAAGCACATGAACGGGAATAGAATATTGTTTACTTCGTACAAGGTGTACGATGGTGGACACGTCGTATTTAGAAGCAACCTAAAAGGCAAGGTCATCGGTGGAGGTAATATTTCTCATGAATCCATTACAATTAAAAATGTTGAGCATGTTAGTGGTCTAGCTTTTAACTTGATTAGCGTAGGTCAATTATGTGATGATTGCGTAGTTAGTTTTACTAAAGTAGATTGTACTATTAGTAAAAATGATAAGACGCTAGCTAAGGAACATAGGAGAAATGGTCTATATACGTGCAAATTGGGAGATAAATCCAAACAACAAATTTATCTTACATCCGTGGTGGATAACTCAACACTTTGACATAGGAGGTTAGGTCACACCAATATGCGGTTAGTTCAAAACTTAGCTTTCAACGAGCTAGTAAGGAACCTACCAAAGTTGAGCTTTGAAATACACTTTTGTGATACATGTGGTCTAGGAAGTCAAGGTAATGCAAACAATAAGACTAGGAATGAAGTGTCAACTAGTAAGGTTTTGGAGTTGTTACACTTAGATTTGTTTGGCCCATCTCCAATTCAAAGTTACAGAGGTAACTTCTATACTTTAATGATTGTGGAGGACCACTCAAACTACACTTGGGTTGTATTTTTAGAGTCTAAGGATGATGTCTTAAGAAAGTTTAAATTTTTGTGTAAAAGATTTAAAAACCTACATGATTATTCTATTGTTTCAATTGTAACAAATCATTGTAGTGAAATTGATAAAATGCAATTTGGGAGCTTTTGTAAACAACATGGAATATCTTACAACTTGTCGGGCCCGTTCACTTCTCGATCGAGTGAGATTGTTGAAAGAACACATCGCAAGTTAAGAAATATGAGTCGTGTTATGTTAGACGAGCAATCCATTCCACAAAAGTTTTGGTGTCAAGCATTAGATACCTCAACATACATATTTAATAAGGTTTATATTAGAAAATTCATTAATAAAACACCCTACGAAATCCTTAGAAATAGGAAGCCATCATTGGAGTAATTTAGGGTCTTTGGTTGTAAAGTATTTATACTTAACACTAAAGTACATCTCACCAAGTTCGACCCAAAGTCGTACGAATGTGTGTTTTTAGGATACTCTCAAAATAGTAAAGCATACATAGTGATTAACAAGGAAACAATGAGAATTAAGGAATCTCTCATTGTTACCTTTGATGAGAGTTTGCCCGAACCTAAGTCATCTCCTTCGGTAGAAGGTGATAGGATCATTGAACCCGTAGTTCAAAATCCGGTTAGGTCTCCGTCATTAGAAGCTAATGCCTCATATCTGGGTTATCCTAAGAGTCCAAAAGAAGCTAGAGGTCACCCAATAGAACAAGTAATAGGTAAGTTGAATGAGATGACACTTAGGTCTAAGACTGAACAAGCTTAGGATTTTCGCATGACATTTTCCAAAGTCCAAATTGCATGAGTCTAGTTGAGGTTGTTCATGGTTGACATGCACCATATTATATTGATTTGAGTGAGTGAGAGGTCAAAAGTAAGGATAGATGATAGGATTGATGAACCCATAGTTCAAGATCTTAATGGGTCTCCGTCATTATAAGCTAATGCCTCGGAGCCGGGTTATCTTAAGAATCTAAAAGAAGCTAGAGGTCACACAATAAAACAAGTAATTGGTGAGTTGAATGAGAGAAAACCTAGGTCTAAGACTAAACAAACCTAGGTTTTTTGCATGACATTTCCCAAAGTCCAAATTGCACGAGTCTATTTAAGGTTGTTCATGGTTGACATGCACCGTAAGATATTGATTTAAGTGTGTAAAAGGTCAAAAATAAGAGTAGAAGTCTAGAGTTCGTTTGCATACCCTTTTAGAGATATTTTTGCTCTTAGAGCTTATGTACTTATGCGTTATGTGCTAGGACTTATGTGAAAGGCATGGAAGTTAAGAAACATTGTTGTTTTAACGAGGTGAAGGATAGATATCAATGCATTATTCAAACTGTGGTTGACATTATCTCGGACTCTACATGTCAAATCTATTTGGTATGAACAAGACATTTGCTTTACATCTTGTCAATATTGTGATAATTATCACCTCGCATACTTAAATGTGTGAAATCGACTTATTCACAATATTTCATACTCTATTCCCTATGATAGACATGAGAGATTAAATAGACAAATTCATTGACAAAATCACTTTGGATCACAACTCACCTTTGTGTTAAAAATGTTATATTTGTGTCAACTTGTTCATCTTATGTGTTGATTGCATGCTATTTGTATTAGGATAGAAAAGAAAAGAAAAGAACTTTATGCAAACATACAAACTACTCACGTGGTTAAAGAGAATTCTTTTGAAATTGAATTCAGTATGGTATTGCATAAACATACTAAAATACACAAAGAATAAACATGATAATATAGTCCTCTCGTCCGAGAAACTATGAAATTAATGCACCATACACTATGGTAATTAATATTATCAATGTCGACACAACACATTGATCATAAGTCCGAGATATTATACTTAGCAACAGTTTGCTATTGTATAATAGATTATGTGTCTAATATGTGTAAAATATCTAAAAAAGATTAAAATACACATTGAAGTAGGATTGACAACTTGGACCACTCATCCGAGATCCTAAGTATTTTCTTTGTAACATAATGAAAATAAAGTTATCATTTTCAAAAATCCAAAATGGTGATTAAGGATATGTACACAACAAACTACAATGGAAGTATCATGCATGGATAATCTTTGGTACATGTATGCATACTTGTAGGAACCAACTTGTGTAACTAAATCATCTAATTTCAAGATAAACCAAAAATAGTCAAACAATATGTTCAAACAAAGTATCATTAGATTCTTAACCAATCAACATGACATAATGGTCTTCCCAACATCCCCCTATTTTCTTCACAAAATCATTACTACCACTATCTTAAAGAATCAAGGTACAATGCTAAGAGCTTTGTTAAGGCTTTATGTCATACACACAATTGCATACCTACCACTCTCCTTAACCTCCTTTAAAACCAATGATACACCAATACACAAATCACTCTATCTCCTCCTCTCTAAAATTGGAAATGCATAAGAAAATAACCAAACATGAGTGAATCATCCATAGGAAATTATAAAGGGAAGAAAATTGTAAAAGAGGAGGAACCAAATGATGATTGGTCAATCCAACAAGTGATGATAATCTAATCTTAGGAAACTATGTGAAAAAGTGCCTATCGGATGGCTTGATATGGTACAAGATGGGGTATCCTCTCCCTCGCTAGCTTGATGAAAACGAGCATCCTCATACTGCTACTTGCCAATGTTGCAAGAAAGGAATTAATGTCTAAAATGACCTTAAATAGTTCCATGAGGAAATGAGGGAGATTCATTATTCCCTTAACAACAACTTTAAGTTGTTGTACTTAATGGTTGAGCTGTTAGCAAAGGCCGCAAGAAATAAATGGGTTGGAAGGCATTTCTAAATAAAGGGATGATGAGTGTGGATACCCCCAACTATGATATGCTAGTGTATTTCAAATAATTGTATAATATATAATGTGTATTGTATGTTTTATGTGAAATAAAATGCTTGAATGCTTCTTGGTTAATATTGTTTTGCTACAACATAATGGGATGAAATTATGATAAAACTGTCCATGCATGCTCAACAAAAAGTAATTGGGGTCATGAATATCTATACATATAAATGTTAAAATATGTATATGAATATATGTAACAATGTACAAAGCCACAGTCATCCATATTTGTACTCATCCATGTTTCCAAGTTTCCAAGTGGTAAGCTAACCCATGTTGGACTTGCACATATGTATATGTTTGTTACTTGTATTGTTTTGTGTTTGCTTGTTGCTAGTCGTAGCTAAGAACACCTTTAAAGGTAATGCTCTTGACCTATGGATCCCCGCCTTGGAACAAGGGGGAGCAACGATCTAGGGGGAGCACGTACAATGGTATATATTATCTTTTCTACAAAGATATCAACCTTCCAATGAAAGACCAAGAACCCGCCTTTTTTATTTGACAAAAGGGGGAAAAGGAAAGCAAAGTTATTACGGAAAAGCAAAGTTATTACGGAAGCAAAGAGCTATAGCGTACATGGGAGTAGCAACGCTATGTAAGACTCATAAGGTGAAGACAATGTTCAAGCTTCACCAAATTACAAGATCAATTTCATCAACGGAGGTCTTCATCTTCGCTACATTTGTAATTTAATTTGCTTTTCGATATTTTATTTGTCATCATCAAAAATGGGGAGATTGTTGGTGCAACATTGACTAAGGATCTCCTTTATGTTTCAATGATGACAAATAAACGTTCGCAAAACGTAAAATCACAAACGATAGCCTAAATCTGTAAAACTGGACTTTCCTGTCCGGCGCGCGTCAGCGCGTGGCCAGCCCGCCACAGGCGAAGTTCGTTTTACGGATTTTGCAATTATCGGTTTTTTTCTTACCCAACACATGTGGAAACTTCAATAAAGGTATGTACATGATAATTGAGCATTTGGGAACACTCCAAATGAGGTTTAAACTTAGATAGGAGCAAAAACGAATCCTCCTGTTTTTCTTTAAAACGCCCACTTAAATCTTTTATCAAACGCCTCAAGCCAAGGCCAAAACTTCTTTCTAAACCTAGTATGATCATGTTCTCATCATACCGACAAGAAAAAGTACTCATTTGACCTTAATCCGGATTTACATTGTTCCTAATCATGTAACGGGTTTTACTCCCTTATTGGTCAAACTAAGTCAAATGTCACTTTATGTAAACGCATCATTTCCCGTTATGGGATATGCTTTGTTTGAGATGCAAAGCATTTAGCTTGTTTTCATCAAGATGATTAGTGATCAAATCCATTGTCTCATCCTCCACATGTCAACTCATATTCCCTTACACAATATATTATCCTTGTACTTGTTGTACTTCTTGTTCCCCACATTCCAACCAAGGATCCTCTATATCTTATCAAAACATTCTCCGCCACTCATTCACTATTCACCCTCTTCTCCACAACATTTGAATTATACACACACACTCCATCATCCTCGCCCTTGATCAATCCATGTCATCAATCCAAGTTCCCACACTCTTCTCACCTCCACCCGTTGGTTGAAACTCAAACAAACATAACAAACACATTTTCACTTCTACCCTTCATCAAGCCACCCCATCAATCTAAGTTCCCACATTCTCTTCCCAACCCTTGGATTGAAATCTCATATCAAACAAACACACTTCATCTCACAAACATACACTTCTCACTCACACAATAAACACAACCCTCTTATCACCCTTAATCTTGTCATATCACCCATCCTACTTACCTCTCTTTTTTACATCTTTACCCTCCATTTCTAACAAATATCAAGAGGCTCCCTTATGTCACATCATGACAACTCATACACAACTCATTCCTTCTTATCCAACATGTGGCTAATTTAATCTGAAATTCAAATTTCAAATTCTCCTCCTTTTCTCTCCAAGCAAATAATATTCAAAAAATATTCTTTTGTACACTAACTAGCCTTTTTAAATCTTTATTTGGATCTCAACTAGGCTAGTTACACTTTTAAAAATACCCAAAATACCCTTTTTCGATAATTCTTTTATGTCTTTACTTTATCGGATAAGCAAAATGCTTTTAAATACTTCACAAATATTTTTATCAAATGGCTATTTGAGTTGGTTGACCTTGAGTGTAAGAATTATTGAAAGGTCATAGCGTGAAGTACAATTTAGGGGTTTAACAAGTGCGGGTATTTAAAATGCCAAGTCTCGAAGAAAACAACTTCGGGAATCTGACGCGCGCCAGACACGAATTGTTTTTTGACAATTTGTGTTTTTTGGCCTATAAATACTCACCATTGGCCTTTGTATTCCTCACCTCTTGCAAACATTATTTCCTTTGTTTTCTCTCCTTTAATCCTCTAAATCTAACACCTTTGTGTTCTTAATCTTCTCTTCTATCATCTATTTAAGAACACACATCTCCGCAAGAGAGCCACACAAGTACCTAATTCATACTTGTGTGTCTTGTCAAGGGTATTCTTTCTCATACCCTTTCTATTAGAATCGAGTCTCTAGGTTATATTAGGACTTGATTCATCTATCTTACTTCAATCTATCGAGTTGTAAGGGAAGTCTTGTATCCGTGGGGATCAAGCCTAAATTATTGGAGGATCTAGTTGGGGTTTGGTAAGCTTCCAACGAGAAAATAGTAGTGGATTCTAGAGGTTAAGTCGAATCACGGGTTCTTAGGGGTGGACGGAATACCGTATGTAGCAACTCTTCTGTGTGAGCGTCGGTCTTTGTTGAAAGCCGGTGGAGTTAAATTGTAATACGGTTTATAATCCACCATAAGGATTATACTAGGAATAGTAAAGTGTCGTGGATTCGTAACTGGACGTACGAAAGGACTAAACCCCCCTTCCCGAACCAGTATATATTGTGGTGTCTCTTCTTCTCTCTATCTACTTATTTTTCTCATTGCAAGTAGATTAGTACACCACTTGGCTCTTTCGAGACTCGAAGTTTTATAAACTTTAAAGAAGTCAAAAAAACCGTATTCACTCCCCCCCCCTATGGTTCTACAAAACTGTTTCTTTATGGTTTTGTTTTGGCTATTAATTTAGTGTATCCTTAGATTATAAACTATCTTAAGCGAAATTATTCATGACTTAAGTCATTTTAATATTATTTTTCTCAAAATTATTGTTTATAATTTTGTTTTGAGATGTGTCAAAATAAATAACCTTATTTTTTATGGTTAAAAAAGTCTCCACATCAGCGTCACCTCAGCTTTCTCTATTCTTTCACTTCCTCTCACTTACACTCACTTTTCACTTGTTTTGATCATTACTCACTCACCTTTCATACCTATTTTTTTATTTAAATAATTTTATTCATAAACTAAAAATGTGAACGTACGAAATTAAAAACATAAAACATATGAAATTAAAAAAATTTATTCATAAATTAATGACATTACGTAGACTTCGAATATTAAAAATATTATATTTAAAGCTAAAATTAGATATAACGAGACAAGTGTTCGACCGAATTGGCTCGAAGGTTTTGATGCGTTTCTGACGATCTGATGTGCCTCATAACTTAAGCATTTGTTCATCGGATCGTACGAGGTCATCTGGCTGATGTGCTTCCTGGGAGATATCACATTTTCTTTGTATTATCGAATCATATTATGTATTATGATGCATGTGTACATTATATTCATTATTCTTTCTTTTTTCATCGCTCGTGCGGGATTGGCTAATATGACTCATTTCTTCTTGAGAACACGAAATGCTCGTTCCACATCTTTCCTTGCCGATTCTTGCTTTTGCTTATACCTTATTCGCTTGTAGTCATCATCAGCTCGCTCTGGAATCGTCTTAACAAGTGTCGCCAATTCCTGATATATCTCGTCAACAAGATAGTATCCCCATGGGTAAGTTACGTCGTTAGCTACAAAAGGAATCTATGGTGCTCGTCCGGTTTTGAGATTGTTACATAAAGGGGATTGACGTAAAACGTTGATGTCGTTCTTCGACCCAGCAACACCAAAGAAAGCATGCCATATCCATAAGTTTTGTGACGCAACAGCTTCCAGCAAAATGAACGGATTCGGACCATGATCGCGTCTAACATATTGCGCTTTAAAGGCGTACGGACAACGCAACCACTCCCAATCTGTACAATGAAGGCTTCCTAACAACCTCGAAAAACCGTGTTTTTCTTCGTGATGCCGATAAATCTTTACAACATCAGTCACCGTAGGTTTCCTCAAGTATTGTGGTCCAAAAATTTCCATAACAGAAGTACAAAAATGATCAAGAGATAGACGTGAAGTTTTCTCACTCATTTGCAAATATTCATCTAGAAAATCATGAGCAATGACGTAAGCCAATTGACAAATTGCAGATGTGCACTTTAGCAACGGGAAAATGTCTTCTCTTTCGGTACAGTTAATATTATCACGAAAGAATGAAGAATGACTAGTTACCTCCTCAACTACCCAGTTGAAAAGAGGGTGAGCCATTCAGAACGTCTTCCGGAATTTATATGCATCGTACATCGGGTTCTCATTAAAAAGGCGGCGAATAAATGGTCATGAGCACCATAACGATCTTAATATACGGGGTTTCTCATCGGTCGATTTGTTTGTCGTCTATTCCTAATAAACGACACCGCTCTTGTAAGAAAATTCACCTCCCGACTAACAACATCTTATTCTGTGTCAGTGATCAAAAACGTACAGTAAAACGAGGAATGAAATATATGTTGTTTGAGTAAGAATATAAGAAGATGTGCATAGAAAATGTGAAGTTTATAGTTATTTATAATTTAAAAATAAGATAGTGTGAATTTTTTTTTAATAAAACATCTCGGTTATATTTTGTTTTTTTCCTCACTCACATCATGTATGGTGAGTGGCTCACCATTGGGGTCCACACGTGTGAGTTCTTGGCTTCGTTTTGGGTGTTCGCCCATGAGTGGCTGACTCACCCGATGAGCTCACGCCCACTCCGAGTAGCCTAAACGACAGTGTGTTTTTTTATCTATGCAAGATAGTTTTACGACTAAAAGAGTATTGTTTAGCCCATTTTCGAAGGCCATCAAGACATAATATTTTGTGAGCTAGCAAGGTGGTGTTCCGATGAACTAATACAAACATTATCTCCACGATGGTGACAATGTACAGCCCATTAGATCGCTTATATACATTGATCAATGATGCAAGATTGCAAGATAACCAACACGTCAATAATATTTTTTTTCTCAAACACATTAAAATGCAAGTAGTTTCTACAACTCCTTATGTTCTGAAAATCAATATATACAAAACAAATCCTTAATTTTCTAAGGCCAAACTTGACCGAAAACATCTCTTTTCTTATATTGTCGATCCCACGACCAAGGAACATCTGCACAGTAAACAAACGTCCAGTTTTAATAAAGAGGGATACATTAATTAGTTTCCTAACCAAAGATGTTTGAAGAGTCTCGTTTAATAAGAAATGATCCAAGTCTAATAGTGTGAAGAGTTGATGATTCAGAGAACAAAATGTGATACTTATAAATACATTAAACTGATAAATGAATGCACGTAACCTTCAGAAGAGTAACGTTGAGGAGGCAGTTCATAAGGCACGGGCAACGTAATCACATCCGGCAAATCCATTCTCTTGCTATGTATTGAAGCCAATGAAACAAGCTTTGTTCTTTTTGCTTCAGGAGTTTTTGAAGATGGCCCACGTTTATACTGAAACTAATAGTTTAGGTAATATAACAGTCCAACGAAACATATACTTTGCATGCACGAGGGAATTTAAAACCGCTACTGAAAATTGGTCAATGCATACAACCTACTAAATCACATATACTATGGCATAATATTATTATACATTCTTGTATTCTTGTAATAAGCAACAATTAACTATCATCTAACAAAATTTCTTTTAGATCAATCCAACCTGATAGCCAACCCCCAACCGTAATTTGCCACCTTTAAGATTTTGCGATATAAATGAGAAATGTAGAAGAATGAAACAACCAAACTGTAGTAAAAGAGCAAAGCGATCGAGTGATGAAGCATATTACCTCTGATGTGCTCCCATTTTCAGTACATGAAAATGCATGAGCTGGCGTGGCCGAAGATGGTAAAAAGAGTACCCCAAGCTGCAAGGGATAAAGCAAAGATAAAAGGATGAGAACTGTGAGGTAGTGATTTCTTTTTTTATTCCATCTGTTACATGAAACTTGTAATTGTGGTATGAAAGACTTCTTACTGCAATAACCTATTTGCGCTTTGTCATCATTACGATAATGGTTAATTACCAAAATTGACAAAATCTATTACCAGTAAAGCGCCGTGGGTTAACAAACTTGGCAAACTATATCTTTCAGAACTGATAAAGAAGCTGATAATCATTCATGGAATCATGCTCTTACATGTATTGTCTAAGAAATCAATTTTTTGGTAATTTCTAGGAATCGCAAATAATAAGATGAGTATATGTATGTCAACTACGCAAATAATTATATTCGGTTATAGTTGTCTTTATTATTAGTAACCATTACAAAAAAAATATATATACTTCTTCCGGTCCGTTTCATTTTCTTAACATCAATAATAAAGGGTGCTTTTAATATATGAATGTTTACTAGTTTCTCTTACCACTACTGTCTTTTCTACTCAGTACAATTTGTACGATTGAATGCAGTCAAGATCAATATATACTCCGTATCTTGTTTGACAATCAAAAGCAAATGTGAAAAGTTTTGTGCGACAAGGACAAATGGTATCAAATACCTCGTAAGAACGAATCATCAGTTGAGTATTATTTTTCTGAAGGGCACCCCAGGCAGCTTTACTGAGGTTTGATGAAGTTAGCAAGAACCATCTGTAAAAAATTGAAGTGAGAATATAGTCAACAAAGTATGCCCCAGCTAGACAAGGAAAACAAACGGAAAGACAAGAAACAATACAGGCACTTACGCAAGATTTTGACCGTTATAACGGGTGAATGTCTTTATATGAGGCATTGCACGACTGAAGCATGGAAAATAAATATATCAGTAAATGTGGCAACTTGGGGTGATCGGGTGGTTGGGCAGCGGGTCAAAACATGTATGGGTCAGGGGTTAAGTTTTGATACATGCCAAAAGGTATGCGGATGACCTACAGACCTTTTTGACCCTTTTTTTCTTAGATTCAGTAACAAATCAAAAAATAACTGGGGAAATGATACCACAATAGTAAACATTAAGTTGATCTTTTTGAATAAAGCAATCAAAAATGTGTAAGGTGAAAATACATTTAGTGGGCCACTTTGAAACTGTTTGATCCCTTTTATCTGTTCCATACTAAACCAAGCATTTAAAGTTTTCCCATTTGGACCGTTAAAAGTGGAATCAACCCATTTTAGGTAGATGGGTAGAATTTGCCCCCTCTAATATCAGTATCCAGCACAAATAATTACAGGTGCATAATAAACGTCATCCTTCTACTTGGAGAGAATATCATCTAGCATAGTTGCATGTCTATGAATATATTACGACAAAGGCTTTAGTGTAAACTGCAAAAAGAATCATGAGTTCAAACAATAGGCATAGAGAATATCATCTAGCATAGTTGCATGTCTATGAATATATTACGACAAAGGCTTTAGTGTAAACTGCAAAAAGAATCATGAGTTCAAACAATAGGCATATTCAATACCAGCGACCGGAGTGGCTTGCTTTCCATTTTGCCCAATATTTCTTCAAAAATGCTTTCTCTACATTCTTTTGAGGGCTTGGGACACAGCTCCCAGCTGCATAACCCTGTTAAGTACAAGAAATGATACATAAAAACCTTAACTCGGTAACGACATAAAGCAAAAGTACAAACTTAAATAGCTATGGCTTCATTATCAATGCACTGTATTCAGTGAAGAGGAACCACAATCATTCTTTTAACTTTACACGATACAAAATGGAACGAACTTATAGTTTCAGGGAACGGAAAAAAGGAGCTGACTATGATCCAAGGACATGTATTAAGATAGTTGTTCAAATCTGTGTCCATCTGTTCCTTCGAGGCATACAAGGTTTTTTAGCTGTATGCAGGGATTAATAATTAGACGTAAAAGAGCAAATCATGTGGGTAACACATAAAAAATTGGTTCAGAGAAAAAGGGAACGAGTTGGAATGAACCATTTTAATAAAGGGGTCAAACGGTCGCGAATTAGTTGACCAATTAAATTTCCTTTTTGTTTAGAATATTATAAAAACAAATATACTAATGCAATTCTCAACTGTGTTTTTATTACTAAAAATAAAAATACATAGCATCAGAAGTATTAAACTAATTACAATGACCATGCAACTTTTTAGAGCATTTACCTGTTTACAACATCTCGTAAACAGTTTAATGCAAGAAATTATATGATTAATACTTAATAGACTAAATTTCGTAATCAATATTATTAAAACAATTTCAAGAGAAAGGACAAAACTTTTAGCGAGACAACAGAACCGAATTCGGCCTGCGAGTTCTTAGGAGCTTAGTTTTAGCCCAATTAGACCTGTTTGGATATAGTGGTTTACGCAAACAAAAAAAAACTAGCAAAAAAACCTAAAATGACCGGTTCGCCTATTTAGGCTTAACTGTCCCTTTTGACAATGAGCATCAGCTATGATATGGCCGAATATTACCTCTAGAGAACACCTGATATCCTCAACAGTGGGCCATACAATTAGAGGTTCCCCCAGGCCCAAAGGCTTCTTATCGTCGGATACTCCTGATGACATTGAGAATGCGAACTCGGTCATCCACTTTTCATCTAAAGAACCCAGAGACGAGAACTGTTGCAATGCAGAAATATCAGTACATTAAATGAAAGATCGTTACATCTTAAAGATTGGCGGAAAATAAATATGTGCTTCACACCTGATAAATAAGAGGCGAATTTTGAAACTCCTTATCAAAAACACACTCTTGCAGAACGGTTCGTAGCTTCATGTGTCCCCATTTCTTAATATTTGAACCTGTATGATATCCTGGTACAGACGCTATTAACCTAACCTGACGTTTACAAGCACAGGTTCAGAAGAATGTTTATCGAAATAAATCTGAGATTGCATAATAATACTAGAAACGTTTACTTATGTTTTAGCATATTTACACTTTACTTAGAAGGGAGAGTTACCGTTGCACTGCTGTAATCAAATCTCCTAAAAAAGGATGAGTTGAAACTGACATTGCCTAGTTCCGGAAGCTTGACCGAAAACTCAGGCCACTGCGGTATCGAAAAATGTAAGTACAAATATAAGTCCAAATAAACATAATGATTTTGCAGAGATGACACGATTAAGGGAAAACTACATTTAGACCACCAACAGCATGAAACTTAGCACCGACCGACTGTGTCAAACCAAAACCAGCATATTTTCCTTTTCATTAACTCTGGAAGCTTCTAAAGAGCATAATTGCCTAAGAAGAAACTTTATTTTGTGTGTAGTAAATCCTAAATTAAGTTTCTGGATACAACATCAGCTTTTGAGGAAAATATAACATCAGTTGTACTTCCTTTGTCCATCCGTTAAACTTGTCGAGGTGATGGTAAGTCAGTCTTAGCAAAGTTAGAATACTAGTATACAAGTTATGATAAAATGTATAAACTAATGAAAGAAAATGACAACATGAGTGTGTTAAACAAAAGCTCTGGGTACACAAGAAGAGAAAATATGTTGAAAAAATATATCAAACTTGCGATGTTTTCTCTTTTTTACTTTACTTGAAGTCAAATTCTTATTTTCGTATGCATGGATATCGAGAAAAACAAAGTGTTGTACAACATTGCCCTCAAAGTGTCATCCAGCAGTAAAACTGAACATGCAATGATAGAAAATGGAATTTTCATGTATAAGGGAGATACGGAAAGGGTACAATCTGGAAGTTAAATTACTCTTTTTGAAATGCAATGCACAGCAGAAAAATAAATGAACTTTCCCATTACCATAGGAGTCAGTCAATCACATAAAAAGAATAACCCACTATGGTCAATAGGTACCCAATGACTTTACACCAGAAAAAACCATCTGAGGTTTAAAAATTTTCAGCTTAACAGAATCTTTTAAGTTGCCAGTTTCAAGGGGCCACGTCAATGCCACATATAAGCACCATATCAAGGAGAAATCAACATATTCGAACTCATCGACATGCCAACTTGCCATATCATCACTTGACCAGTTAATAAGGTCAGATTACCATAAATCAGAAATTTTTACAGTTAGTTACCGTAAATAACAAATTTTGAAACTTTGATGGGTTTCTCCAACTGAGAAAAGTTGGTTACCGTAAATCAAAATTTTTGACACTTTGATGGTTTTCTCCATGCAACAAACAGTTGGTTATCTTTTGAATGCAATTAGCCTTTTCTACAAATGCATTTGGTGAACTACAGCAATATAATACCTTGAGTGCACTAAGATAATCAACCAGGTCAGTTTCAAAGCCACTTCCTTTGTTTAAACTATCTTGTTTCTTCCATGGGAAATCTTGCATCCAAAGACCCTGGCTTTTGTTATTCCAGTCGACATATATCAAGTTCGCTGTATGGACAATAATTCTGACCCCTTGAGGATATACCAGAAACATGGCTTTTGAGTGGTGTGTCCCCCATGCGATTGGTAACGGGGGTTTGTGCAAAATCCAATTCGCAGGTTTGCTTCTCTATAAAACAAAAGTAATGATATAAGTGACATTTGGTTACACCTGCAGGAAGCTTCAAATGAATATATGTTAATTAAGACCAACGCATACCTTCATATTCTCCTGCCTGCCATCACTTTCACCATGAACCACCAAAACCTGAGGGATGTTCTTTAGAGTTGGACATGCTACACCAAGATAATGAAATGCTTTTCATTAAGTGATTTAAAATGAAGAAAAAAAAAACTAAGTGGGAATAAATATAGAAGAATGAAAACATTTAAGATAAGGATAACATATCTGTAGATATGCTTAATAGTAGATGTAACTGAAATTGACCAAAATAAAACACGTAGTTATGATCCAAAAACCATCAAGAGGAGCAATGGAAGTTCTTAAGAAGTCCGTAATGGGGATTAGAGCATGAATTGATACGATAGTTCTAACTGAAGAAAAATCTCTAGGCATGAATGCATAACAGCATTTATACACTTCACAGCACACACACCAGTGCACACTTGAGTAGATGTTACTCACCTGAGAGTAACCAGTCAATATCGACCATGTAGTTTGAAAGAACAGCAACAAGCACATTCCCCTAACAAACACATAGATTTTGAATCAATAAGCCTTCGGGTAAAGTCACAGCTAAAGCAATAAGATCCAGCCCCACATGATCCAAGGGTGAAAAAGAATAATTAGCAACTGATCAATGCCTGATTTCTCTACATCCCATGAAAAGATGATCAATCTAGATAGGTATGCCCCAAATCTTCGGATAGAAGCACATGAGTTTATATCAAAGTGTTCCCTGGCCAAAAGTTTATATGACGTAGGACGAAAGTTCAAGTATTGATAATTTAAAAATCACGTGGCTAAAAATTAAGCAGGGCCATATTTCTCTGTCATTGTCATGTCAAGGTTACTCTAATTAGTAAAGTCATTATGTGGTTGGTAGTTAGTTTAAGGTAGGAAGCTGCTTATTTCAAAGCGTATAGTAATTAACCTAAAACTTTTTATAAATAGATTAAACTGAAATTTTCCAACAAATAAGTATCCTTTCGAGTATTTTTGGATTATCAGAAAATAAGCAAATCCAAACGGTATTTCCTGAAGCTCTTATAATTTTAGCAGCTTATAAGTAGTTATGTATAAGCAGAAGCAAACGCGGAAAATATAAGCAGTCCCAAACACCCCAAAAAGAAGAATAGAAATTTACATCTATCGGTTTCAATGTACTACAAAGATATGGCCCTCTTCTGTGACCTTCGAATTATGATTGTATAGGCAAACATGTGACAAAAATATGCTTCTAAAACATGGATTAGTCCCTTAATCACATTGCACTCGGCAGAATATAACCAGAAGCGCCTTTTTCTGTCACTTATGCTAAAGAATGGTTAGTTACCTGAATCACATCCTCAACTGACACAGAACTAGTATTAGCCCATGGTTGCAGACCTTTCACTCGCATAAGTCGAAAGGTGGATGGCATTTTATCGTTTGGGGGCTTGAAATTGCGGATTGCCTCAACAGAGCTTTCTTTGTCTTGGATATCATCATCCATCTCAGTCTGCATGTAAAGAGGAGGAATAGACAATTTATATGAATCAACTAAAGTATACAACAGAACATTAACCCATTTTGGAAAAACTTTTCATTTGAATAAGTTAAACCTGCAATACTAGTACAAAAAGTACCTGCAATCTTCTAGCAATAACCTCATCTTCAGAAACTTGTCGCAAACGCTTTTGTGTAATTGACTCATCTTTTACTTTTTGAATTAAAGGTCTTTTCTGTGTATTTGGAAAAGATCTTTTAGTTACACTGTCGAAAGCTTTATACTTATATAAGTAGTGCCCAGGGATTAATTCTATAATATCGCCATCTCTAATTGTCAGCTTTTCTCGAGATAAAAGCTTCTTTCTTTGATCCTTAGATCTAATGACAACTGGGTTAGTTCCTTCCTACAAGTCAATTCAATATGTCAAAAAGTTGATGCATTTTCAACATCCTTATATAAACATTTATCAAAAAGAGCACCCGGGTATTCTTCCAAACCCACTCCTTCCTAGTTCCTACAAGTCAATTCAATATGTCAAAAAGTTGATTTTTCCATCAATCTTACTTCTAACAAACTTTACATGTCGCATTTGTAAGTAGGTACATCCATACGGTTCATCATAGGTCGAATTTCTATGACGCTGTTATTACTATTAAGTACTCCCACCGTAGCAATATAATTGTCCACGATACAAAAAACATCGCTTAAGAGATGTGCAGGTGTCAAAGCAAGAATATGGCGACCTTTATATCATTTACAAATAATTAGTTATTTCTTTAGGTTTTGTAATTCACCTTCTAATCAGGGATGATACGGTCAACTTAATCAATTCTACATATCATTTTGTACACGTGAACAATTATTCCGAGACATATCAATTAAGATGGACAAGCCGAGGAAATAAGCTAATCCAAACACCCTAATTGGATGGATGTGTTTGTTTCTGATCTCATTTCGGCTTATGTTTCATAAGCCCAGCTTTTCCTGTTTATTTTGAAACTTTTTGGCTTACTATGATATAACATACGAGCTGATAATTTTCAAAATAAGCCGTAAAACTTGAGCTATATATATATATATTATTTGTAGGCTTATCAACTTATTATATTTCAGCTTATATTTCACACGCCCAAATTTTCCGCCTTATTTTAAGGCTTATGTAAGCTCATAAGTCTCAAAATAAACCAGAAAATTTGGTATAATACACCGATATCAAATAAGCCGATAAGCCCACAAATAAGCTTAAACAAACACTGTCCTGTGTTTGGATTAGCTTATTTCCTCGGCTTATATGGGATTATTTGAATTTGGAAAAGCCAATAAGCTAATCCTTTAGGGCTTAGGGCTTATGGACTTACTTAAGTCCATAAGCTCAAATGAATAAGCTGATAAGACCTAAAATGTTAACTTATGGGGTTTTCCAAATTGAAATAAGCTCATATAAGCCGAGGAAATCGAAACATAGGAGAGTGTTTGGGGTTATTATTTGACAAGGCCAAACTTTGGGGTTACGTGTATGAATTCGATTATCTATTTGAGTAAGAATTGCAGGTAAGTAATATTTATAAAAAAAAAAGAGACATACGACGATAAGTTGAAGAGTGGCATGATGATCATGATGAGTGAGAGATAAATGTTTACGACTAAGTCTTTTATCAGTAAAAGGTAAATCATCTCGACCTATCACATTAACTCCTTTCTTAATTCCAATTTTACGACTCTCTTCTTCTTCTTCTTCTTCTTCTTGTAAAGTTGTGTCATTTAATGGCACCAAAACCCCAACCTGTCAACAAAATTATATATATATATATGAGAGTTGATGAATGAATGAATCATTATTTATTATAAATACAAATTCTTGTGTACCTGTGAAGAAGAAGAAGATGTTTGCATAGTAACCGGGAAAATTTATGATAGAACCCTAATTAGTTAAAACGGATATGAATGAATTAGGGGTGTGAAAACAGTCTGAAACCAAACACGGATCCGACCCGGGTAAAAACATTGTTTTAACTTTTACAATTCAGGAAATCCTTACAAGTAATTGATGTGATTTTTCTTTTATATAACCAATCGTGAAAGGGGTGTTGTTTTGATTTATGAAACATAAGTTTATTGGGCTTATATTTTATAAATTTAATTTTTTAGCTTATTTTGACTTGCAGGCTTATATAATAAACTTATATAAGCCTAAAGTCTCAAAATAGATTAGAAAATTAGGACTTATGAAATATAAGCTGAAATCAAATTTGATTTGGGCTTATATATCATAAGCTCCAATTTTCTGGCGTATTTTGAGACTTAAGAGCTTATATAAGTTTATTATAATATAATAAACTTATATAAGCTCTTAAGTCTCAAAATAAGCCAGAAAATTTAAGCTGAAATGGGCTTATGTTTCATAAGCCGAAACAAACACCCTCAAATTGATTTGCACAGTCAAAATATTTATGTTTTGGCATCTATACCTCTACATCACTTAGCGGATGTGCAAATCAAAACACAAATATTAAGGGTACAAATGTCATGACACAAATATTTTTTAAGTGAACAAATATGTTGCGGTTGTCGTAAGGGACTTCTACAAGAATTTTTACAACTCCCTAGGCAGTGTACCTCGCCGTTGTAGTGTAGTATAGGCAAGACTCGGGGGTTGTGATCGTTCTCTATAGGAATAGGTGAGGAAGGCTTTGATCACGGTCTAACAGAATTCTAAGGGTTGAGAGAAGATTTTTTTTGTGTTTTTATGTTTTTAGGAAAGCAGGTAAATCATATATTTGAGAGGTTTGGTTGGTTTTAGCTATTAAACTAAATAATAAACTACGCAACTGGTGATAACAATATAATAAAAGATTGTGTTTATTTAATCATGTATTACTCCCTAGATTGCTTCTCCTAATGTTGTTGCTTTGTCACACTTGTGATGATCTATGTAATTATTTCTTAAGTCATGAATGTAATTATTTCCTAAGTCATGAATGAATTACACGAACTAGGGTTCGCCCCTTTCTTTTACTCTAAAGTTGCACACTTAAAACCTTAAAAACGGATTTGTGTATATAGGAAAATCGATGTGACGGCGTCGCGTTTTAATCGTGACGCCGTCATGAATAGAATATTCTAGATAATGGGTTGGGTCGTACATTCTGACGTCGTCTGGAGATCTTGTGACGTCGTCTTGAGATGGGTTGTGACGGCGTCACGTGTAATCTGTGACGCCGTCTCCAGCTTCTGAGTAGAAATTCTTGAGAGATGTTGGTGTAAGTCCGTAGTCTTGTCCGTTTCTTCTCCAAATTTGCCCAAGTCACGTGTATTTCCTCCAAATGTCTTCCAAATGCTGAATACCTGAAAAGGAATGATTAAGTACCTATTTTGGGCATAAATGCACGATTTAGGAGGTTAAACGACTCCGAAAAAGTGTATAAAATGACACCTCATCAAATACCCCTACACTTGGGATTTACTTGTCCTCAAACAAATGGGCTTTTCTACCTAGACAATAGCAATATGAGGGTCATTTTACCTACTCTTTAAAAGTATTTTACAACACAGCCATCTAGACCTTGTAATTAAAAGCATGGAAAGTATATACTAACACCTCACATAAGTGTTTGAGATTCTCTCTTTCACCCGGGTGTATAATAAATTATAACATAAGAGGGAAACGAAAAATCAACACTCATTACCTGTCATAGCATATAAATTATCATAGGCTTGGTAAAGGATCAAACCTCCACCACTAGGCGCAAGCATTATTCATTACTATCTAAGAGGTATTTTTAAAGGGTTGTGGGGTGTAGGTGTAAGATAACATATAATAGAAACGGAAACGGATGGGATACATTTGGGTGGCTTTAGGTGAATTTAGAGTGGAAGGGTTAGCTAATTATTTACAAGAATACACGTTGGTTTGGCTGCTAAGCCAAGACTCGGACGAAGATATACAAACTCTACACAACTCTACATCAATCTCTTTCTTTTTCTTATATATATATATATATATATATATATATATATATATATATATATATATATATACTATTATTATATAAATATATTTTATATATATATATATATATTTAAATAACTAATTACAACATAGACTTGGGTTTATAACACTGACCCCTACACTTGATCTTTTACAGTCTCACTATTTGACAATCAAACTAATAACCCGATTTGAGGGATCAAAATAACATGGAGATCATTAACAAATATATGCGGGGGTTAATTGAACTTACAACTTTTCTTCCCCATTCTTCTGCGAAATAAATACTACCATGAATCTCAATCGTCCCAAAACAGTATTTACCAGGATAAGGACTTAGCAACCGTGTACTCAAATAATTAACTTGGGTTAAAACAATAATGTACTAAAAATGAGTACATACAAGGTGTGCTAAGGCGATTTGGGTGTACGATTGGTTTAAAGGTGACAATGCTCTTCATTAATAGTTCGGCTTAACCAAAGGGTTGTACTAGGGTATCCTGCACTAAAGGTGAGTGCATGGCAAGGGTGTGGGATAGTTATATGATCGGTGTGACCATCATAACAATTACAGGTTTAAAACATGGGTTAATCTTAATGCCTCTTATCAAGCAAATCCTAACACTTACTATGCGGTCTCAGGATGCATCACAAAAACAAGTTCTAGCATTTAATATACTACCGGTACACTCTCATAATCCTAAAGTAACCAATACCAATGTTCCAGAAAAGGCGACAAAACCACGCATACACATTCGTAACGACGGAATAGACACACATGATTGCTCAATCCTTAACTCGAACAAGCTAAAGGTATAACATCTAAGGGCGAACCTCACATTTAGGGGGTGGAATTCGAGGATTTTTGTGCTAGTAATATAAATTCTTGTCCATGAGATGCTCTTAATACTTGGTTTTCGTCAGTATGTGTCATAAAAAAATTAAATTTGGGTCAAAATTACCTCTTATGCTATGTTTCGATATATTACCCATCATTTTAAAGACAAAGCAAATGGCAAATGAAAGAATAGTTTCTAAGGCTTATTTTTCCCCCTACACTTAAGTTGAACATTGTCCCTCAATGTTCTATAAAAGTACCCGTAAAAACGAATAAAGGGAAAAGAAAACAAGGAAAAAACTAGTACTCCCCTGGTTTGCTCAATAATAGAGAAGAAACATGCGATAACTGGTTAAATCGTCATCCAAGAATTGTCCAATGAAACTTCCTAAGAACTTCCAAGCTTCTTCACATCAAATATAACCCGTAATAAAAAAACAAAGACAACTACACCAAGCATAAAATATGCGATATACAAATATACAATGTGAATTTAGGGTTTGACTCGATACTGCAGTAAAGATAGGATGAAAGAATTGTCAAACTTATTGGTTTTGCAGGTTTATAACAGAAGATTACATATTTTAAATGTTATGCAAGTTTTATTTTCAAAAATAATTAAAAACTTTAAGTTTTTTGGACCTGGGCGTTTGACGCCGTCAGGGAAATCCTGACCCCGTCACAGGTGTCGTGATGACGGCGTCGCGTGTAAATCGTGACGCTGTCTCCACGTTCTGTGAAAACAAAATTTTTGTTTTTTGATGAAAAAATTTTTGCACTCGATTCCATAAGTTAATTCCTGTACAAATAGCTGCATAAAACCCGAGATTTGACAATGTACTCATATGACTCGAAACTCGCGAATTAATCTAAACAAATTATTTAACATACTTGAACTTGGTTCAAAAATCAGATAGATTCCCCTACACTTATTGTTTGCAAAATACCTTTGATTGAAATTAAGACGAGGTTAAAAACAATACAAAGCATGATTACAAGACAGAGTTCGAACATGATAGAATAAAATGAAAAGAATAAAACACATGACACTCCTAATTGCGGGAAAAGTAAATATTGGGTTGCCTCCCAAGAAGCGCTTTTCTTTATTTTACGAGTCCTGTAGCTAGACTCGAAGTCACATGTCCTTACGTGACTTCTCCTTCGTCATCCATTCATGTTAAGTATCCGGGTCTGAGTTATCAGCATTCTTTGTAAAATCTTAATATTTTGCTCATTACATACTCCACTCCTCTTCTCTTATCCTCCTCGTTCCTAAGGTAGACTGATTTTGTGTGCTCTTTTTCAAGGTCTGACAATGAGTCGTATTGTTCTATCTTATGGGGCATCTTATAGGAAACTTCATTGTTTCTGTTGGTGAACCTGACTACTCCTTCGGGTGGGTCATGAGTCATGTTGGACATTTCCTCAAAAGGTTTCCCTAGCACTACTTGTGACAACCTAGGGTCTATAATTGAGCTAATCTCCTCAATAATCATGAAGTCCACGATATAAGTGAAGTTTCTTACGAAGACATGCATTCCTTTAATCCTTCTTATGAAATTGCTAACTCCTCCATTCGCATTTTCCCTAGGGTCGAGTTTTCTCCTCATGATCCAATTATACATCATCCGGGTCATGATATTTAGAGGGGAGTTAAGGTCAATGTAGGCTTTTTACATGCGCATGCCCAATGTTGCATGGTATCTTGAGGTTCGAAGGGCATCCTTCCATAATGATGGGGTTTCGTAGAAATATTTAGGGGATTGGGCCACACATGAGGTACTTGTGATATGCGAGTTCTCTCCTAGTCAGGAATAAGTCAAAATACTCCACTTCTTTCCCTTCTGCTTCGGGTTCCTCCTTGCGGGAATTGTCATCCATCGGGATGATCTCAATAAACATTACGTCGCCATCTTCCTCTTTGGTGCAAATAAGTTCAGTGTTGGATGATGGGGGAACTAATCCGGGTGATTCGAAGAATGAATTGAATTTGAGGACTTTTTCGGTTATGAAAGTAACTGATAGATCGGGTGGTGTAGGAGGGTCGAAGTGGATATTTTTTAGGTTGTCCTCTTCTTTCTTATTCTCTTTTTCTCCGTTATTATAAGAGGTGCTTTGTTGCTCGGTATGGATTGTGATGGCGTTGATCGAACCGTGAGTTTGAGTTGAGCATTGCGGGTCTTTAGTTGGGTAAGAACGAGCAGACAAAACTGGATAAGTACTCAGTTTCGGGTTCTTAACCGTATCGCTAGGTAGTGTGCCCACTATTCGATCGGTGATGACCTTCAGCACAGTGTCGATTTTGTTGGTCATCTCACTTTGTTGTTGTTTAAAATCAGCTTCAAACTTGGACAGTATAGCGTCTTGAGATGCCATGAAATTAGATATCAATCCTTCAAGGTTTGATTGATTGTTAAAGCTTCGAGGATTGTTGTTGAAAGAACGGTTAGGGATCGAACCGTTGGGTTGGAACCGGTTAGGTGGGTTTGAAAAATTATTTTGAGAATTTTGGGGTTGTCTCCACCTAAGGTTTGGGTGACTTCTCCATGATGGATTATAGGTATCATCAAGATTGTTTTGCTCGGGCTTGAAAGTATACCACTTACCTCCCGCTTCATCGGTACGCGAGGATGCGTATTCAACAAAGGCTTGTTCGGGATCTTTCATGCAATACTGAGTGTAGTGGGGACCACTACAGATCTCACATGAGGTAGTTATTTTGTTCACTTGAGTAGGTTGTGTTAGAGCAAGATGAGCTTCCATCAAGCATTGGAATTTATTTTCGAGCTCGATTAGATGGCTGTCGGATGTACTCGGGACATCTTGAGGCAGTGCGATTGCCTTGACTGGCTTAGCGAAATCCCTTGGGTCGTTCCAACTTTCGTTGTCATAGAGGGCGAGGTCCTCTAATAATGCCCAGGATTCTTTGGCGTTTCGGTCACGAAGCTTACCACCGGCCGATTGGTCAATGGTTCGTCTTGTGACGGGATTGACATGGTCATAAAAAATTTGGACTTGGAGCCAAAGGTCGATGCCATGATGAGGGACTTTTTGTAGTAAGTCCTTGAAACGAGTCCATGCTTCGGATAGAGATTCTCCATGATGTTGTTGGAACATCAAGATATCATTGCGGAGTTTTGCGGTCCTTCCCGGTGGAAAGAATTGAGCAAGGAATCAGGTAGTAAGATCCTCCCATGTGGTGATGGATCCTGCTGGAAGACGTTCAAGCCAATTGCTAGCTTGATCGTGAAGGGAAAATTAAAATAAATGCAGGCGCGTTCTTTCCCTGTTTTCACCGTCAAGGTCAAGTGAGTCCACTAGTTTTAGGAAGTCCTTGAGGTGCTGGTTTGGATCCTCGGACCGAAGTCCGTGGAATGAGCATCCGTTTTGCACCAACCGTATGGTGTCGGATCGAAGAAGTACCACGTTGTTCCCTACGGGCAACTCGATGGTATTCCTATAGCCCTCATGGCTAGGTTTTGAGTAGTCTCCTAGAGTGCGGATAGGATTCTCGTCTCCCATGGTGGTTGACGAGAATGGGTTACGAAACAGATAACACAAAGAACAGATAGACTACGAGAAAGATAATATATGGAAATTAAATCTTACTTGAAAGGATTCAAGCAAGTAGAACTAAGCTAAACTATGATCAGAACCTAACTATTCACCGGCAGCGACGCCAAAAACTTGTTGCGGTTGTCTTAAGGGACTCTACAAGAAGTTTTACAACTCCTTAGGTAGTGTACCTAACCGTTGTAGTGTAGTATAGGCAAGACTCAGAGGTTGTTATAGTTCTCTAGGGGAATAGGTTGGGAAGGCTTTGATCACGGTCTAACATAATTCTAAGGGTTGAGAGATATATTTGAGAGGTTTGGTTGGTTTTATCTATTAAACTAAATAATAAACTACACTACTGGTGATAACAATATAATAAAAGATTGTGTTTATTTAATCATGTATTACTCCCTAGATTGCTTCTCCTAGTGTTGTTGCTTTGTCACACTTGTGATGATCTATGTAATTATTTCCTAAGTCATGAACGAATTACACGAACCCGCCATCTATTTAATATTCCGTTAAGGCAACGCACAAGTAAGGTAGTATGAAGACTATTACAAGGCCCCTAAGAGTATATTAAATGCATTTGAAATATATTAAGAGTGGATCAACCATATAAGGGGCAAGGTAGTATGAAGACTGTTACCCGATGGTATCCTTTCTACACAATCATGTTTTCCTAGACATATCAACAGCGATACAGACAAAAGCTGGTTTTCTAAGACCTAACATGCATATTCATCACAAGAAGCAACACCACTAAGATCTACATCCTAGGTTTCATACAATCATAAATAAACACAATAGAAGGTTTAGCCAAGCATGTTAAAGATAAAGTAAGAACATATAAGAATCACACAACAAGACATATTGAATGATTAAGATAGTCTTACTTGATTAAAACATGAATTGAAGGAAGTACAATAGGGTTTTGAGGCCCTAAAATCGTCCCTAACAGCTGCTAAACGAACTAGGGTTCACCCCTTTCTTTTACTCTAAAGTTACACACTTAAAACCCTAAAAACGGATTTGTATATATAGAAAAATCATTGTGACGGCATCGCGTTTTAATCGTGACGCCATCATGAATAGAATATTCTAGATAATGGGTTGGGTCGTACATTCTGACGTCGTCTGGAGATCTTGTGACGCCATCTTGAGATGGGTTGTGATGGCGTCATGTGTAATCTGTGACGCCGTCTCCAGCTTCTGAGTAGAAATTCTTGAGAGATGTTGGTGTAAGTCTGTAGTCTTGTCTGTTTCTTCTCTAAATGAGCCCAAGTCACGTGTATTTCCTCCAAATGCTGAATACCTAAAAACGAACGATTAAGTACTTATTTTGGGCATAAATGCACGATTTAGGAGGTTAAACGATCCTGAAAAAGTGTATAAAATGACACCTCATCAAAATAATTGGTGGAGTGTGTAAATCACCTCCTATTGTAAAGGGTAAGAAAAAAGAAAGTAAGATTATGATGTAATATGATTAGATCACTTCTTTTGCTAAGTGATTGTGTGAGTATAATTTTGTGAACTACTTATGGATATAGGACTGCTCGTAAATACAAGGCTGAGCATATGGACCGTTCGACTGGACCGGACTGGAAAACCAGATCGAACTAGACCGACCGGACCAGACCGGACGTATTTTGGTCCGGTCCTCGGTCCGGTGTTTTGGACCAATTCGATCTTCTGTCCGGTCCGGTCTTACCAAAAAACCCAATGATTATGCCTTATAGGACCGGATCGGATCGAGGACCGAACCGGACTGGACCGTACCATTTCGGTCCTGTCCTCGATCTGGCGTTTTGGACCATTTCGGTCTCGGTCCGGTCCGATCCGGTTTTGGACCGATGCTCACCCCTACGTAAATATATGACCGTCATATCAAAAAAAGTCGGTTCATAAATTAATGATACCAATTTTACATACATTTTGTTACATGAGGTCCGAAGAGTTTTTCATCATAAAGAACATAGGGGTAGCTTGTACTTCATACGAGGTATTCAGACTCGTGCGTTGCACACGGGTTGCGTCTAATTGTTGATTGCGTAATGTTTTTATGAAATATTGATGTGTAAGTATGAGTGTGCATCTAATTGAAACGGGTCGCGTAATGTTTAGCTAAATAGTTAGTATAAAATAATTTGAGTTATAATTTGAGCTAAAGGAATGTTAAATGCATACGACTCTTTCAAAATAAGGTTTAACAAAAGAACCGCAATAACTAAGTACTTTCCGAAACTGCGTGTTCTAGACCCAATGCTTATTTTCGAATGTACTACATTCAATGTTATTCTCAATGTTATAACTGTTACGAAGGATGATACCAATTTTAGATGTCATCGTACCTGAATTTATCATTCGTCATCGAAAAATTAGAAACTTGTAGTAAACCAAAAATGAATCTAAATTAAAAAAAATTAGACTTCTAAATGATCTTACGCAAATTTTGATAAGGCTGACAAAATTGTTGTTAGTACAAATGAGATTCCACAACACAATCGCTTTATATATTATGCTACGTTGTTGATATTTTTTGTATAAAAATTTAGGCTCACTTCGTAATCGAATTATTGTTTTAAACACAATAATTTTGTGGGATCCTCTATGTACTTGACCATTGATCTTGCCTATGACTTCCTTGTGATAATAAATATATTTTACCTTATAGGTATTCTGTACTTCTAACTGATATGTGTTTAATTACACATACCATTTTCCACTATAAACGAACTTAAATGACTAAAAACGTACCAAAAATACATTGTATTTGTATGTTTGCATTTTGTATTGTGCAGGAAACGGATATTCAAGAAAAGGAGCAAAAAGAAAGCCAAAAACAAACAAATCCAAGCACGGGAAGGAAAGGACCAAGTCAAGTCGAAGTCTAAAGTCATCCGCATGAAGAAAATACAACTTGAGGGGCTAAAACTGCCAAGCCTAAAGTTGTATTACAAAAGATTAAAAAGACAAGGGCCAAAACTGCCAACCGGGCAGAGATTACAATTAAGTTATAAGACTTCAGGGGACCAAACTGCCTACTCCCCCAAAAAGTCTTCTTTCCCGCCCAACAAACCCAGGTACAACTTGGTGGTCGTCCCATACCTTCTCCCCTGCAAAACCACTTCTCTCCCTAGCCAAAATCATTTCACCCACCCTACTACTTCCCCCCAGCTGTATAAAGTCCATGTTGGCAATCCCTCTCCATTCCCAAAGCATTTCGATGGCTGAGATTGTCTCCAAAGAAGCTCAAAAGAAATCAAAGGCTGGGATTTGCTTTAGACTCTCCTCACACAACAAGCACACTTGTTTTTATCTCTACAAAGAAGCACAAGCTGCAAGTCCAAGACTTCGGCTATAAATAGAGCTTTTTGTAAGCCTTTGAGGCATCTTAGTTTAATCTAGTTTTTAGTTTTAAGATAACTTAGCTTATTTACAGTTTTTACTTTCAGCTTTGTAACACTTTCAAGTTTAATGCAAGTTTGAAGTTTTTAAGTCAATTTACAATACCAGTGTTAAGTTTCTTAATCATATTGTTTTGTGTTCAAAAAGCTCTCACCACAGCTTATTTATAAGCTGTTTTCATTAAAGTAAAAATAAAAAGTTAAGTAGTTAAGAGAAAATCACACAAATCACTCTCAAAATATACCACAGCTTATTTATTGGATGATAAGCCAGTTCTGGATGGGCTTATGGACTCTCACTAACTTGTTTTCCACAAGTTAGAGCTTGTAGATTCTTGATTTAGCCCTGTTTTGAGCAAGGGTGTTGTAAGTCTCTCTTTTTCTTACTTTACTTATTTATTACAGAACTGTTAGTTTATTTAATACAACTGTTGGTTTTAAGTTAATACTGCTAGACCAATTCATGCTTATTTAAGTGCTTATTATTGATTAATATTTGCTTATAAGTGTTTTACTTTGTTATTTGATAATATGTTTTTAATTAGTTTGAAATAAAAATGATTTTTGGAAATGTTAAAGGCTGTTTTGAACAAGCAGTACTAACTCCAAGTTAGTACTGCTAGTTCATTTTAGGAACAGTACTAACTCTACACTAGCAGTACTAACTCTAAGTTAGTACTGGTAGTTCACTTTTTGGAACAGCACTAACTTAACACTACCAGTACTAACTCCAAGTTAGTACTGTTAGTCTTAACTGTTAGTACTGGTTGTTCAACTTAGCTTATCAGCTTATTATTTCTGCTTATTTAAGATTTCCTTAGCTTTTTAGAGTAGATTAAACCATTTTCCTTTACTGTTTGCTTATTTAAGTTCATTTTCCTTTTCAAAACATATTCATTAGTGTATCAGTTTGTAGTTTTTTTTTAGCTTATTTGTCATTTTGGTTCTTTTTAGTTGCTTATTTCTATTACTAAGTGCTTATTAAGGTTAGGTGAACTTCTGTCTTAGCTTGTTTGCTTACTAACCCTAAATAATAATTTGCCCTAAAACAAAACTTGTAACTGCCTCTCATCTCCATTTCATCCTTCCATTTTATTTCCTCCTCAAAACTCCGGCTGTAATTTGCTCTCCTCCCATAAACCATATCACCGGAATCTGATCTCCTCTTTGGGGTTATATGAAACGCCCCTTTTTTATTAGACTTAAAAATGACCAAAAAATTTAAACTTTTTAATGAACATCAGACCGGAAGAACTTCACATATTTACTTTACTATTATTTAATATTTATATCTCCAAAGACCCTTATAAACTTTAATATTCAAAAATAGATCCAATAAGTCTTTTCATCAGTAAAGAAATCCTTTTAATTTTATTCATTCTAAATGTATCATCAGACATGAGGTTACGGAGTAACCCAAGAGATGGTTACGGCGTAAACTTTTAACGTGTTTTATGTTACGGCGTAAACATAAGTTTACAGCACCTCAGAATGTACCCCATTTTTTGTACGGCGTAAACTTGGTACAGGGCAAAACACTTGGAATTCAAAAAGTAATTATAACATATCCTAAAGACTCAATCCAAATCATGACCTGTTTTTACCTAATTTCTTTGGCAACATCCTTCGCCAAATTTCTATTTCTTGATTTTCACTAGACAACAAGTCACGAACTATCACTAAACGTTCCTTGTCCGATTCATAACTACACATACATATCCCTTCTAACCTTTACTTGACAAAACGAACTAGACACTAGCTTTGAACCCGCACATGACATACATGATCGTTCAACTAGTTTGTTTTGACCCCAAAATGAAACTGACCCATATAACATACAAGAATTTTACCAAAAATGACAATGGACACTTGGGGCTTCAACTTCAATACTCCTTGATCAAAGAGGATGATCTTCTACTTACTGAAATCAAAATATCCAACTTCGTAAATCAACAAACTAATTCTTCTCTTTACATTTGTCCACACCACTCGAACCTACAAAACATGAGTAAACTATATCCGTAAGCAAAAGCCTAGTAAGAACTTGACATAATTAATTTCAAACAAGTTATAGCTAGTAATAAAACTAACCATAACACAACAAGGAGTAAAATCAATACATTCATACATACCTTTAAACAAGCATAATAATTATGCTAACATTCACATTACTAGCATTGGATCTAAGCTAAACAAACATTCACAACTCCTTGTACATTACATAACAAACATCATAATTATCATTATGATATCATTCATAAGTTTAGTCAAGATACTTACCTTAATCGAGTCTCTAAATTCCTACTTGCACACAAGACTTGAGTCTTCTTAACTTCCTACATGTAAATTTTACCCTAATAACAACTAATTAATGTTTAGAATCATGAATTGCTAACTTTTAACCATTATACCTAAATTGATAACATAAATCCTAATTTCTATATTAAATCATTACTTACTTGATGAAGGGTTTGAGATTAAGGACTCCTAATTACTTGATTATCCTTCTTCTTTGATCAATTTCTTTAATTTAGAAAGCCCTAGATTTCCCCTCCTTTTTCTTCTTGATGTCGATACAGACACAACCACGTACACACACACTTGAGTTTTCTGGAAAATGCCAGACTTAACTTATTTCTGATATTTAATTTTTCAAGTTTATTAATTTGGCAACATTGGTCCTCTAAGTGGTTATTCTTTCTATTTTTGACACATAACTTATAATAACTTAACACTTTTTTTATTTTAACTTATAACTTTACTATTTTCTTATAACTTACATTCTAAATAATTAAATGCTATTATTTATAATATAAAATAATACCTTGACGGCAACGGGAGTTACAATTCACCCCCCCTAAAATGAGATTTCGTCCTCGAAATCTACTCTTGAAATAAATGAGGATATCTAATCCTCATCTTCTCTTTCGGTTCCCATTTAATGCCTGTACCCTTTTGATGCTTCCATTTAACTTTCACTAACGATATTATCTTGTTGCGAAGTTGTCTTGATTTCCTTCCTAAAATTGTTATCGGTTCTTCTCTGGAGGTTAATTCTGGATCTATCTCTACATCATCCAAGGTGATCACACTTGACTCTTCCGCTAAGCACTTCCTTAGATATGACACATGAAAGGTATTATGAACACCCCTCATTTCTTCGGGTAATTCTAAGACATATGCTACTTCTCCTACTCGCTTCAAAATTTTAAACGATCCTATAAACCTAGGACTAAGTTTTCCTTTGTTCTTGAATCGTAACACACCCTTCCACGGTGAAACCTTTAACATAACGAAATCTCCTACATTAAACTCAATTGGCCTTCTCCTATTATTGGCATAGCTCTTCCATCTATCGTGTGCCGCCTTTTATCTTTCACGGATAGTTCTATCTTCTCGGTTGTTGCTAAAACCACATTCGTGCTTGCTAACTCTCTACTTCCTACTTCATCCCAACATACCGGCGTTCTACATCTTCTTCCATAAAGCATTTCGTAGGGTGGCATCTTTATACTTGCGTGGTAACTATTGTTATAGGCAAATTCTACCAAGGGTAGATGATCGTCCCAATTACCTCCAAAGTCGATTACGCAAGCTCGTAACATGTCCTCCAACGTTTGGATCGTTCGTTCACTTTGACCGTCCGTTTGAGGATGAAATGCCGTGCTCATATGCAATTTCGTACCTAGCTCTTCTTGAAAATCTTGCCAAAAATTAGAAGTAAATCGTCCATCTCTATCCGAAACAATGGAAACGGGTACTCCATGACGTGCTACGATCTCGTTGACATAGATTTTTGCCAACTTATGAACGGGCATATTTTCTCGGATTGGAATAAAATGAGCACTTTTCGTCAATCGATCAACTATAACCCAAATTGCATCATGCTTCTTCGTCGTCCTTGGTAATTTAGTCACGAAGTCCATCGTAATCTTCTCCCATTTCCAAACCGGAATCTCTAAAGGTTGAACTTTTCCATACGGTTTTTGATGTTCGGCCTTGACTTTCAAACATGTCAAACACTTCTCGACATATTTTACACAATCTCTTTTCATACCCGGCCACCAATAATTTTTCTTCATATCAAGATACATCTTTGTAGCTCCCGGATGGATCGAATACTTTGACTTGTGCGCTTCTTCCAAAAGTAAATCCTTAACATGGCTTCGGAAAGGAATGTAAATTCTTCCTTGTCGAGTCTTAACCCCTCGACTATCATCTTCAAGATGAGGAATGTAAGATCTAATACGTTCACTCTTCTAATTCTCTTCCTTCAACGCCTCCACTTGAGCCGCTTTTATTTTATCAAAGAGATCGGAAGTAATGATCATTCGTAATGAGTGAATTCTCATCACTTTTTCTCTTTCTTTTCGACTCAACGCATTCGCTACAACATTCGCCTTACCAGGTTGGTATCGAATTTCACAATCATAGTCCTTAAGTAAATCTAACCATCTTCGTTGCCTCATATTAGGATCTTTCTTCTCTAAGAAGTATTGGAGACTCCTATGATCGATGTAATTATGAATTTTACACCATAGAGATAATGTTGTTGGAATATGTACATATATCAAATAATATATGTTTGGGAAATTACGTGATCCTATGGGGGCACACGTGTTTACACAGAGGATACGTTTATTAATGTAATTAATATTTTTATTAATTATATTAATATGTTTTACGAAATAATTAAACGGTCATTAATTATAACGTTAGACGTTTGATAATAATTAATAGATATTAACAAGTGGGGGACTTGTTAGTACTAAAACCAAAACCCGTAGGGTGTTGGTTGTGACCGGTCGAACTAAAAGAGTATAAGGGAGGAGAGTGTCGATTTATGAACTTGAGGAGGTGATCTAGTCTAACTTGGAGAACAAGTTTAGACACTATATAAACACCTCTTAGGTTCATTAATCGGATGACACATTCATAAATCTATGATACATCTCACAACCTTAATTAATACGCATACATGCATGCATCCTTTTTATTTTCTATTCGTATGTATATGTATGACATGCGTACAGAATAGATAAAGCATGCAACTAATATACAAAAGGGATTCTCCTTTTTCCTCTATTGTTTGACAATCGTAATATATCCCTAGGGGATTCGATCGTGTGACGACACGAACCAAAACAAGAACATGGTGTTGGGTTATTTTATTCGTGAAGGAAGGACTAGCATCCTAGCGTATCTCAGTGACATGTAGTGTGTGCATACCATAGAGGTTATCTACTTTGGTAACTTGTTTGGTTTAGCGTGGTATTTATATTATACACACGCGTATATTCAAGATGGTGTATTCATTAATTGCTAAAAGATACGCGTTCTTGATCCCTTTGTTAATTACATAATTCTATACGTGTTTATCTTTTCCGCTGCGTACTCGTGATCTTTAATGGTTAATAGTTGTAAAAACCCAACAGTGGCATCACGAGCCATCGTGTAGAATTTGTAGTTACAAGTATTAAAATTTGACAAGATTAGGGTTCTTGATTAATTTTTTAAAGCCCTTTGAGCGTTTTATGCATAAAGATTCGATCTTTGTGCATCAAGATTTAATCTTTATTGGTTATAAAATTAATTAGACTAATTCTAGGTTGTATGAAATTTTATAAGATTAAAACTGATGCGTTTAATTGTTAAATGATCGGTTTTATGTTTAAAATCAATTGTTAATTCGGCATCCATGATAAATACATGCAATTTATCATGGAAGGATATGTGATATAAATCTTGTTAATTGTTAAAAGCTTTATGAAAATATGATGATCAAGAATTCACACATAGACATTAAATTTATGTGGTTTCGATCCACGACTTTAAAAGCTTGGGAAGACCTTGGCTATGTCTTAATTGGGTCTAAAAGTTGCTTAAATTTTATGTGCTATGTGGTATATATTTGTATATGGCTTACACAATCCATTATATCGATGAATGAGGCCGAAGTTTTTAGGACGAATGAGCCTTATATGAATATATACATGTTTTTTAATTATTAGATAATTTGGATCATAATTGATATTTGCATGACTTAATTGTTAAGTGTTGTTTTTGAATAAGTGTTATGTGTATTAGTTTTGTGTTTATATTGTTTTATTTTAAGTTTGGACTTGTGAGAAAATAAAAGGGTTTTTTGAAAAATAAATATAAACATGACTAATAATTATGAAATCAGATTTATTATGGACTATTTTATAGTTCATAATGTGTTTTTCAAATTAAAGTTTTATTTTTATCAATGACGTAATTTGCAAAAGTACTACTTAGTTGCAAGGATAAGGTTCGGGGAGACTCATCAAGACTTCGGTCTTGTAGATACCATTACCCTATAATACCTGACTACGTTGTAGTTTCCTTACCTTGCATACTATTTAGGAAGTCGCGAATGGTCTAGGGTTTGAATGGTTTTTAACCATTCTTTAATCTTTTCCCGCGATAAAATATAAAATCTTTAAGTTTTGAAAACACGTTGAATCGTCAATTTTTAAAGGTAACACTATTTATACATTAGATGTATAGAAAATAAGTGATACCGTAATAAATAACTTAATTGAGTAAAGTTTTTATTAAAATTTATGATACGAAGATGTATGCATGCTTCTTCGTACATATTTGCCACGTCAAATATTATACCCTTTAAATAAGTTATTGCCATTCAATCTGTAAGAACACTTGCCAGATGCTTTTTATACTATGCGTTGAGAACGTATGTGGTTGTAATCCCTAGGTATTAGATACTTTTTCGTGAGACGTTAGTGTTACATAATCACAGTTTTTGATTGGACGACTTAATCGGTTTATTGGTGAGACCTTAAACTCGAGGCATAGATGGGATAAACATGCTTACTCGTATATTATTGTAATAAAGTAAGTCCCACATAATTGCACTGGTGGCAATTATTGATCATCACTTACCTTTTGAATATATCATTGCTAGCAGATCAACTGATGTGATGGTGGTTTGTCAAGTTGGATCCTAACCTTTAGAAAATTAATTATTTAAAAAGTTTTAACATGGGTAGTTAATTTTCTCTAAGGAATATTATCGAAAATACTAAAAATTGAATTTTGCGATCCTATTAATAGTATTAATGAAACGAATAAAACGTAAACAGGGTTGTTTTCTTTCTTGAAGAGTCAACCGAGATTTCCTTTCTTGTAATGAAAAATGGAGATCGTTCCTATCATCTTTCTTGCTCCGAAAAGTTATAATAGGAACGTAGGAATTGTCCTAATGTAATCAAACTCATAGAATACTTAAATGTTAAGTAGATTGCGTGACTTATATTATCATACTGTTTTCATCACCCTTATTCGGTGGTGAATACTTTGAAACATATAAGACACTTGGATAACTAGATAATATGTTCTTAGTGTTATTAAATGATAACATCTTAATATAAGATGCTTTATGAGTTCTTGATTAGGAAATACCAATACTACCGCAAAAGTGGTAAAGGCAAACTAGGATAATGTATCTAGTTGTTTATTTTAATCAAAATTAAGGAGGAAATTGCATGCCCAATTTTCAAGTTAGTAAATAGCATTGATGGACAGTCCCTCATCTACATAGTAGAAATTTTGAATCAAGTATAATTGCTACTAATTAGATTTCAAAGAAAGATGAAAAATTAATAGTTTCAACTATTTGGTATTTTTACTGGTTATGTAACACTTACAATGTTGTCAAATCCAGTGGGAGCATCGTGATTTATTTCTGACCAATACATTAATGTGATGTTGTCTAATTCAGTGGGAGCTACAAGGTTTATTATCTTGATAGTAACCATATTATTTCTTGCTTGTCTTGAGATAATATATAGTTTTCTAACTATACACACTAATGGTTTATGATAGTCGTGCACTATTTCTTATTAAACAAAGTGGTTCAATATCTACTTGTAACGCTAAAAATCTATGACACTTTATATTGTCCATATTAAACAAATGAATTTCGTGTTTGTTTTAACTTCAGTAATGATGTTGTGCCATGCACAAGTGGGAGGAAATATTTTATTGTTGTGCAAGTACAACATCATGCAAGAACAATATGATTATAACTTTATGGATTATATGTTCTCCTGAGTAATGGTATGAAACTAATATTTACTAGGACTTATTGCTTTATTTTAGGTCATTTGTCAAATTGTAAATAAAGACTTACTTCAGTAGAAAATGTTTATGTGTTTTTTGCAAATGTCCAAAATAATGAAGTAATCTTAATTTATAGACTACTTCAAGTAAAAGGTTTATGTGCTCTTGGAATGTCCCAAATAATGAAGTAAAATCTTGTTTAACTTGGAATTACTATTGAAGTCAAGAGTTGATGTTCAGAATACTTTAGTTAAATATGTTTATGTTTAATGTAAATTTTAAACATATAGTCCTTTAAATGTTGTAAGCCTTATAACATAATGTAAGTGTATATCTTATGGCTGTGGACATGAACAAATGTCCTTGAATTGTTCTTAGGAAATGAATGTTTAGTTAACATGGATTAGAGTTCTTGGCTAAATTAAATGCCTATCATTTATGCATTCAATTAGTATTTTTTAAGATTGATAGTTTCATATTGCGTTTGTCAAGAATTGATATGTATGTGATCCTAAGTGGATTGAGTTATTTATAAAGATGTGATTAAGGCTCATATATATATTATTTTAATCATAGTTACCTCTGTATGTTTTGGGGTTGGCGTGAGGTGGTATCAAATTCTTTAGAATTATTTGATTTTGATAACTTGAATATTTTACCTCCAGAATCTGTCAAGGTTTGAAATTGAGTATGTCTTGTATATACTCAAAATAACTCTAACCTGGAAGGTTGATAAGACACCATCATGATTATGGAATATGATGACTCCCTTTAAGTCTTAAAATTGAAGTTCTGAATTTGTTAAAAGTCTTATGAATAATGATATTAACAAACTAAACTCAGGAACTATTAATGTATCTTGTAATTGCTACTCTACATGCTAAGTAATTATAGAAGAGTCTTTAATTACAAAAGGCAAGTGAGAGCGTTTTTAGATCTGAAAGAGATAAAAATACAAAATACATAACATTCTAAACACACTAGTGAATATCATATCGAGGCTTTAAATGTTAAACCTTATAATGATATAATTTTCGTTCATAGATCCGCAAGGATACCTCAAATACTTGATTGATAAATGTTATATCAGTATTAAGGAATATGAGTCACAAGATCATAGTGAACCTGTAAATCATTAAAGATGCATATTAAATTTTGAATTTGATATCATGGTAAAACCATTAAGATGCATTATTGAATTTTGAATTTGATTAATGACTCAAACCGTGAATGTTAAGATGATGTCCATAAAGATAATCATTTTTTGAACTTGATTGATCTTAACTAAACGGTTAGACTGTGAAGTTAAAATGAGTTTCATCAAAGAGAAGAAAAAAAAACCCAAGTGGTTTGGTTCTAGGTTTCAAACTCATAAGGACAATGTTGTACACATATTTGATGCATGCATTATGATAGGATTTTTAATCATACGCAAGCAATTGTTTTTGATTAAATATTCTTTCTATGCGCATTAATTTTATAAAGATGGTTGATTGTCATACTAGTGTTCATATAGATGAAATATGACAATGAATTTAAAACTCTTTCTTGGATGATTACTATTACGAGGATAAAGAGTAATCAAATGAGTTTATGAATTCATATAATCTTTATGAAGTGTACAAGAGGCAAGAATCCAAGTATGGATTATTGCAAGCATCTAGGAGAACAATCTTATGTTTATTGTTAAATAAAGATAACTCCTGAGTATTTCTAAAAGCTAGTAGGAGTATTATGTTCAGGTTTCTTTCACCTGAAGGATTTAGGAAATAAAACATACAACCTTGAAATATATGTTTATTGCTATGAACATATGCGGTATATAAATCTAACACAATTCGACATACCATTTAGAAAGTCTAAATGGACAGACATCTTTAGATAATATAAAACATGAATGAAATCTTAAGTTAGACTAAAGGATTCATTATGTATATTATATTGTGTAGAGGAATAGTTGTATCATGCATGAATGCAAGATGATTTGACAACATTGGTATTTAATCGAAAGTTATTAGATAATAACTGAATATTTTAATAGAATATATTTGGATTTTGAAATATTCTTAGATTATGGATTTGTCCATAGTAATGAAAATCTAAGGATATATATTGCAACAATTTATTATGCAATTAGAATAAACCAATAAGCTTAGAGTTCATGAGGTGCCAAACATTATTAAGTGAATATTCATTGTTTACGGATTTTAAAAGCATGGGGTTGTTTGTGTACACAGATGCTAAATCAAATTGAGATGACACTCAATACTAGTCATGGTATGATTTTAATGATTTTATTTTTGATGATGACCATGTGGACTAGTTGTGCTCAACTGAGAGCTTAGTTGCGTTGTACATTAGAGAATAAGAATACTTTACACTTTTGGAAGCTGCGAAAGATGATTGTTGTCAATAGTTGATGTCACACACCTTATGAGATATAGTGTGTTAATATTAAGATATTTGTATAAACAAACAATCATCATAGATATTCAAGAACTTCATTAATTCAATTCTTAAAATAAGTATTCTCAAAATACCGAAAGATCAAAGCTAGTTGAAATTAATAAAATCTATGCCTTGTCAGCAAGTACGATTGTCGTATCTTAAGGCATGATTCATCAACTAGAATTATCATGAATTTAATCTATTTAATATTTGGATAAGGGATATTAAGACAATTTTATAAAAGATAAAGATACGAGGTATGAAGTTATATTTAATATAAATTGTGTCCTATATTTGCATGTTTAATCCGTGAATAATATTTATTATTCTAAATTAGTCAATTGTCGATCAACAATATAGGAATATTGTTGAACTAAGACAAATCTGAATGATTGGTGATATCTTAGATATTAAAGAATGTGTCCGCCAAACTCACATGATATTCATAAGATGAATATTGGACTTCCCTAACTAACAAGATCATTACTTTATGGATCGTCGTCATCAAGTGAATCTTGTAAGTGATTTTGATTCACTAAATCCTTAGACTTGAGATGCAAGTAGGTCTTGCATGTATGGATACTCCTTCTTGATGTAGTTTAAGTTATCCAGAATAAGGTAGCTAATAAGGACTATTTTCAGAAGTGATTGTGAAGCATGGTGACTTGACACTTGTAGTCAATAAAGAATTTGTTCCTTCAATAGTTAAAGTATAATGCCACTGGGCCCCTTGTAGGATTAATCAGATGTATGTGTCGCCGCACCCAAAAACTCATGTAGAAGTGTCTCAATGACTTTTGGTAATCTTGATTAATTACATATACGAGAAACAGAATCGTTAAATAATGGAATGACTTTGATCCATATCCATTTTTAACACGGTATCGGAAACAAAGGGATTGTAAATACTTAAATCATTTAACTGTGACTTTACGAAAGTACACTCAGGTATTCCTGGGAACATTGGTGTGTTGGTTGTGACTGGTCGAACTAAAGGAGTATAAGGGAGGAGAGTGTCGATTTATGAAACTTGAGGAGGTGATCTAGTCTAACTAAGAGAACAAGTTTAGACACTATATAAACACCTCTTAGGTTCATTAATCGGATGACACATTCATAAATCTATGATACATCTCACAACCTTAATTAATACGCATACATGCATGCATCCTATTTATTTTCTATTCGTATGTATATGTATGACATGCGTACATAATAGATAAAGCATGCAACTAATATACAAAAGGGATTCTCCTTTTTCCTCTATTGTTCGACAATCATAATATATACCTAGAGGATTCGATCGTGTGACGACAAGAACCAAAACAAGAACATGGTGTTGGGTTGTTTTATTCGTGAAGGAAGGACTAGCATCCTAGCGTATCTCAGTGACGTGTAGTGTGTGCATACCATAGAGGTTATCTACTTTGGTAACTTGTTTGGTTTAGCGTGGTATTTATATTATACACACGCGTATATTCAAGATGGTGTATTCGTTAATTGCTAAGGTACGCGTTCTTGATCCCTTTGTTAATTACATAATTCTATATGTGTTTATCTTTTTCGCCGTGTACTCGTGATCTTTAATGGTTAATAGTTGTAAAAACCCAACAAATGCCTCCAAAATTTTAAAGCAAAGACTACCGCCGCAAATTCAAGATCATGAGTCGGATAATTTTCTTCATGCCTTTTCAATTGTCTTGAAGCATAGGCGATAACCTTGCCTCGTTGCATAAGAACACACCCAAGAACGACATAAGACACATCACAATAAACAACCATATCTTCGGTTCCATTCGGTAAAACGAGTATTGGAGTTTCACATAGCTTCCTTCGTAAGGTAACAAAAGCTTTTTCTTGTTCCTCGCCCCATTCAAAAGGAGTATTCTTTTTAGTAAGCTTAGTTAACGAAGATGCAATCTTGGAGAAATCTTGAATAAACCTTCGGTAATAACCCGCGAGACCTAGGAAACTTTGAATTTCGCCAACATTCTTTAGAGTTTGCCAATTCATCACCGCTTCAATTTTAGCCGAATCAACCTTAAGACCTTCGGAATTTATAACATGGCTGAGAAATTGAACTTCTTGTAACCAAAATTCGCATTTTGAGAATTTGGCATACAATCTTTCTTTTTGAAGGGTTTCTAAGATTTCTCGTAAATGAATTCTCTGTTCTTCCTTGCTTTTGGAGTAAACAAGGATGTCATCGATGAACACAATAACGAACTTATTTAACATTGGTCTTCAAACCCGGTTCACGAGATCCATGAAAATGGCCGGTGCATTAGTGAGACCAAATGACATGACAATGAATTCAAAGTCTTCACAGCGTGTCCTAAAAGCCGTCTTGGGAATGTCTTTTTCTCGGACCTTCAATTGGTGATAGCCCGAACGTAAGTCAATCTTTAAAAACCATCTCGCACCTTGAATTTGATCAGGTCATTGATTCTTGGTAGAGGATATACATTATTCACCGTGACTTTATTTAACTCACGATAATTAATGTACATTCGAATATTGCCATCCTTCTTTTTAACAAATAGGATCGGAGCTCCCCATGGTGAACTACTAGGAAGAATAAAACCCTTATTGAGTAATTCTTGAAGTTGGCTCATTAGCTCTTTCATTTCGGACGGAGCTAAACGATACGGAGTTTTAGCGATAGGAGTTGCACCCGGAATAAGATCAATTCGAAACTCGACTTGCCTCTCAGGTGGAATACCTGGCAAGTCTCTAGGAAAAACATTGAGAAATTCATTCACAACCAGAACGTCTTTAGCACTTTTCTTCTCGAAACTTGTGTCTATTACATGCGCCATATAAGCTTGACAACCACGTGACAAATATTTCCTAGCCTTCATCATGGAACATAATTTAAATTCGCCCTTCCTTTTATCCCCATGAATAATTATTTCCCGACCTTGAGGATTTACTACCCGAACAAGTTTTTGACTACATAAGATATTGGCATTATATCTATCGAGCCAATCCATGGCAATCACGATATCAAATACTCCTAATGCAATGGGAATCAAATCGATTTTAAAACTACTATCATCAATCTCTATTTCTACATCCCGATACACCTTAGAAACTACTATAATTTCCTTACCGGCTATTTCTACTTCTAACGGAAAAGGAAGTTTGTTTGGTGGAGCGGATAAATTTTCACTAAATTTAAAAGACACAAAAGAGACGCTTGCTCCCGAATCGTATAATACACGAGCGGGTATGGAATTAACAAGGATTGTACCTGTTACAACATCACGACTACTTTGGTGGCCATCATGTAAGCTCGAGCCATTGGAGTAGGAACCCCCGTCTTTTCTACTTTTTCTTCTTTGATTGACTTCAAGGGTTTAGCTTTAATCACCTTCGGGTTAGGACATTCATTTGACTTGTGTCCTAATTGATTACAATTATAACACAAGATCATCAACTTCTTGCAATCCTTGCTCATGTGGTTCAAGGCACCACATTTGTAACAACCCGGCAAATTCGTGCGGCATACTCCAAGATGAGTTTTATGATACTTCTTACATGGTGTCTTGATTTGAGTTCCTCCACTCTTTCTTCCTTGATCGTGTTTAGGTTTTTTGGCATCACGATATCCAAACTCAATTTTCCTCTTGGTCTCCTTAGCCTAATAGCCTCCTTATTCTTTTTCCTCAATAAGTCCGCCTCTCTCACCCGAGCTCTACTTAGAAGGTCATCTAAAGTAGTGCATTTAAATAGGGAGATTACTTCTCGGATATCATCACGTAGCATCCTTTGAAACCTTTCAACCTTGAGCTTTTCATTTCCATTGTACTCGGGACAATAACGAATCAAGTCATTAAACTTCTTCCACATCTAATTCACCGTCTCATTAGTTTGCGTAAGAGTTTGAAACTCTTCTCGAATTCTATCAATTTCTTAGGCGGGAGTAAATTCAACGTGGAACAATTTCGTAAATTCTTTTCATGTACATGCTCTTATCCATTCTTCACCCTTTTCACAAACCTTTTCTTCCCACCACATCTTAGAACTATCACGAAGAAAGTTTGAAGCAAAATTAACTTTATTCTTCTCCTTGTAATTACTAGTGCGGAATGCACCTTCGACGACGGCAAGCCATCTTGTACTAGTAATTGGGTCCAGTGCCCCATCAAACTTTGGCACATCACATGCCGTGAAATCACGATAAGTTGTCATTTCATTCCTATAATCATTCATAATCCCACCTTTCCTAAGTTCTTCTATTTCCCTTTTGATCACCTCCTTAAGATTGTCGGTTGTTTGGCTAATATAATATTGCATCACATTCTTGATCGCTTTTACTACTTGCTTATTTATCATTGATCTTAAAGATTTCGTCTCCTCCTCCGTAAACCCTCCATAGTTGAGGCCCTCAGAACCAGAGGAAGAACCGTTATCATTATCATTATGCTCCGCATCACTAGCCGAAGGTTCAACTCCTTTAGAAGTTGAGGCATTTAGAACTTCCTTGTGATGCGTATTCACCATCTTCTTCGTCTTTTTACTGAAATTAAGAGTTTAAATTATCAAGCATCGTTATACATTTATTCAATTCTACTTATAACATTTCAAATTCTTACTCTTACTCATAATCAAACCTATATTTCCCCTATATGTATAACCTCCATGATTTTGACTATACATATGTATCATATTTTTATCACAACGGTAGCCAAGCGTTGTCATAAAAATGCTCTACACATGTATTTTCGAAAGTCGCAAAAACTATACACATACTACCTATCATTTCTCAAACGCACCCAAAAGTCTAAGTCTAGGGAATCCTAATATGATATCCTAGATCTCTTAGACCAAGGCTCTGATACCAAGTTAAAACGCTCTTTTTTTTATTAGACTAAAAAATGACCAAAAATTTTAAACTTTTTAATGAACATCAGACCGGAAGAACTTCACATTTTTACTTTACTATTATTTAATATTTATATCTCCAAAGACCCTTATAAACTTTAATATTCCAAAATAGATCCAATAAGTCTTTTCATCAGTAAAGAAATCCTTTCAATTTTATTCATTCTAAATGTATCATCAGACATGAGGTTACGGCGTAACCCAAGAGATGGTTACGGCGTAAACTTTTAACTCGTTTTATGTTACGCGTAAACATAAGTTTAGGACACCTTAGAAGTCACGAACTATTACTAAATGTTCCTTGTCTGATTCATAACTACACATACATATCCCTTCTAACCTTTACTTGACAAAACGAACTAGACAATAGCTTTGAACCCGCACATGACATACATGATCGTTCAACCTATTTTTTATTACGGCGTAACCCTTTGGGTTACGGCGTAAACTTGGTACAGGGCAAAACACTTAGAATTCAAAAAGTAATCATAACATATCCCAAAGACTCAATCCAAATCATGACCTGTTTTTAACTAATTTCTTTGGCAACATCCTTTGCCAAATTTCTATTTCTTGATTTTCACTAGACAACAAGTCACAAACTATTACTAAATGTTCCTTGTCTGATTCATAACTACACATGCATATCCCTTCTAACCTTTACTTGACAAAACGACCTAAACAATAGCTTTGAACCCGCACATGATATACATGATCGTTCAACTATTTTGTTTTGACCCAAAAATGAATTTGACCCATATAACATACAAGAATTTTACCAAAAACGACAATGGACACTTGGGGCTTCAACTTCAATACTCCTTGATCAAAGAGGATGGTCTTCTACTTACCGAAATCAAAATATCCAACTTCCTACATCAACAAGATAATTCTTCTCTTTACCCTTGTCTACACCACTCGAACCTACAAAACATGAGTAAACTATATCCGTAAGCAAAAGCTTAGTAAGTACTTGACATAAACTAATTTCAGACAAGTTATAGCTAGTGATAAAACTAACCATAACACAACAAGGAGTAAAATCAATACATTCATACATACCTTTAAACAAGTATAATAATTATGCTAACATTCACATTACTAGCATTGGATCCAAGCTAAACAAACATTCACAACTCCTTGTACATTACATAACAAACATCATAATTATTATTATATCATTCATAAGTTTAGTCAAGATATTTACCTTAATTGAGTCTCTAAATTCCTACTTGCACACAAGACTTGATTCTTCTTAACTTCCTACTTGTAAATTTTACCCTAATAACAACTAATTAATGTTTAGAATCATGAATTGCTAACTTTTAACCATTATACCCAAATTGATAACATAAACCCTAATTTCTATATTAAATCATTACTTACTTGATGAAGGATTTGAGATTAAGGACTCCTAGTTGCTTGATTATCCTTCTTCTTTGATCAATTTATTTAATTTAGAAAGCCCTAGATTTTCCCTCCTTTTTCTTCTTGATGTCGATACAGACACAACCACGTACACACACACTTGAGTTTTCTGGAAAATTCCAGAATTAACTTATTTCTGATATTTAATTTTTCAAGTTTATTAATTTGGCAACATTAGTCCTCTAAGTTTTATTCTTCCTATTTTTGACACATAACTTATAATAACTTAACACTTTTTTTTATTTCAACTTATAACTTTACCATTTTATTATAACTTACATTCTAAATAATTAAATACTATTATTTATAATATAAAATAATACCTTGACGGCAACTGGCATTACATTATAGCGTTGTCATTTTCGGTCGCCATCCTCTGTGTTCAGTTGCCGTCCTATTCTTGCTGTAACGGCTGTGTTTAATCGCCGAAAATCATGGTTGTGTTTATCAATTAGTAAATGGCTTAATTATGTAAATTGTTTATGCAACCATGTTTTAACTTGATATAAATTTGTGATTAAATGTGTTCTAAGTGGTCTCGTACAATAGACATACTTATATGACCATCAGGTCTTTTGAGGTATGTGTAACTATGAATTAACTAATAAACATTGAAACACGGTTAAAAAGTGTACTGGTCATATGTCTAAATAGAATAGTATGTCTCTCGTACGGTTAACTTTCGGAAAGTGTACTGCAATTATATGTTTGTGTAGCTTAACCCTTTATTTGTGAGAAATTTGTGGTGTTTGAGCTATATATTAAAGTTTACATTCTTGGAGTGTCTCATATAATGTAAACATATATCTTAGACATATGAACATCTTTTTTTTTGAATTTTCATGTCTTATGTCTAATTATATTAGTATGTTTTGCGTTACGGGGACACTACCAAAAGTACTGATGACGTATAACATGTATAACAGGCCTCCGGGCCTGGACCACATATATTATACGTAGGCCCAAGCCCAATAAAGCAATTACAAAGTGTAAAGCCCAGACTAAGGGGCTACGGTCCGGAAGCATCAACACGGATGGAAGGCTTCTAGAAGACACTTCTGTAAGACAGCGGAAGTCCGCTAGGAGAGCCTAAGTCCGCTAGTCATGATTATAAGCAGACCCTTACTCGATAAGGGTCCCACTTCGACTTACTAACAGAAATGAGCGAAATACTAGGAAAACCTAATATTTGGCTCACCTATAAATAGGGGTATTCTGACACCCCACAAGATACGATTTTCTCTAACAATATCTCACACACATACTCTAACACTTCTCTGACAAATATGTGTACTTACTATCACGCCAGAGTCCAATCGTGGGGTCCGTCCCCAAGGTAAGACTAAAGGTTTACCTTTGATTATGCAGGAACTCATTTCACTCACTTGATTTAGTACAAGATCTCTCTTATTGGGCCTACCCAATAATCACCTAGATTTATCTCATCAACCCATAACGCTTTTTGTACTAACAAGTTGGTGCCATCCGTGGGACCACGAATACAACAGTGTTTCCTAAAATACTCACCATGAGCATTAACGAACAAACTCCCCTTAGCCAGCCCATGTCCGTCGTGAGGAATACCCTAGGGAAGGAGCCTATTCCGCAGGATCCAGGCAGGCCTATTTCCGATGAAGCCTTGCGGGAATACTGCGACAAGAACTATCATCAGATTCTACCAATCATAGCCGAAAAAGTACACCAAGAGAAGGCGCAACAGGAAAAGCTTAAGGCAGTAAAAGCTCGCCTTAATTTTGAGGAAACCTCACGTCATTCTGAGTTAGGGACACCCATCAGAAGAAGGGACCTCAAGGAAAGGCTCAGACCAAGGTTTGTCCGCGGCAGATCCGGGAGCCCTGAACCAAGGCGTGGCCGCTCCGAGTCACCTAAGAAAAAGGGGTCGGAAAGAAAAACGGTGTTCAAAAGGTTGGAAAAAGGTGTGTTTCATAGGATCAGAGATAAAGGAAAAAGTGTGTCCGTGTACTCAGACGACTCAAGGTGTCGATCATACCACAGTAGCCACAGAGACACTGAAAGCTGCCACCAAAGTTCTCATTCAAAAGCAACGAAACCCGTTGCCGCACGACGTTATAACAACAGGGCGTCCTCGAAGAAAACGGAGGAGTTGTTAGAAAATGAAGGTAGCGCTGGAGGTCATTGAAAATCAAAATTAAAAAGGCCAAATTCGAGCGTTGAGGACGACCTGTCCCAACCATGGGTATGTGAAGAAACAGATCCTTTCACTCGGATTCGTTACTTTGATTTCCCAAAAACCAGAATGCCTAGTCATATCAAAACATATGATGGAAGCGAAGACCCAAAGGATCACTTAAAGATTTTCCAGTCAGCTGCTAAGACAGAGCGATGGGCGATGCCAACATGGTGCCACATGTTCAATTCTATACTTACCGGAAATGCCAGAGTATGGTTTGATGATCTTCCCAAGGAAACAATTGATAGCTATGACGACTTAAAGAAAGCATTCTTAGAAAACTACCTCCAGCAGAAGAAATGCATTAAAGACCCGGTCAAAATCCATAACATCAGGCAGAGAGACGGGGAGTCTACGGAAGAGTTCGTGCGGAGGTATAAGCTTGAGTGTAGGGACGTAAAGGGAGCTCCAGAATGCATGAAAATCTCCGGATTCATGCACGGGATCACCAATCCCGAGCTAATCAAGCGACTACATGACAAAATCCCAAAGTCAGTAGACGAAATGATGAGGGTAACTACAACATTTCTCCGGGGAGAAGTAGCCGCCTCCAACCGTGAACGGAAGAAGTTATTCCTGTCATGGAAACATCAGGAGGCTAATCAAAAGCAAAATTTCAAAAAAGGAGGCTTCCGGAACCAACAAAGGACAGAAAGGAAGCAAGATCATTTTGCACTACTTACAAAAACTCCCAAAGAAATTTTTGCTTTAGACAAAGGAAAATTCAAAGCTCCGTCACCAATGACAACCCCGGTAGAAAAAAGAAATGCTAACAAATTTTGCGAGTTCCATGGAGAAGTAGGGCATAACACAGACAAATGTATGCACCTGAGGAAACAGATTGAAGAATGCTCAAAGTAGGAAAGTTGTCACACTTGATTAAAGAGATCAAACAAAACAACGGAAAGGAGCAACCTAAGGTGACAAAGAAAGAAGAAACTGCTAGGAAGGATAAAGCGATGGCTATCTTAATGGTTCAACCCTGGGAAAGGGTGGCTAGACAAAGAATTACGCAGAGTTTCTCTCCTAATTCAAAAATCTTTTTTCCACCATTGGGGGAAGATGAAGGAACGAAAGGTCCAATGATCATCGAGGCGGAAATAGGAGGCCACTGCGTGCACCGTATGCACGTAGATGGCGGATCAGCTTCAGAAATTCTGTATGAGCATTGCTTTAGCAGACTCCGTCCGGAAATCAAAAAACAATTGATACCAACCACTACCCCTTTGATTGGATTTAGCGGTGAAATAATATGGCCGATAGGACAGATACAACTACTGGTAACAATTGGAGACGAAGAGCATTCCGCTTCAGCTTTGATAAATTTTATAGTTGTAAGGTCACCATTCCCGTACAATGGAATTATTGGAAGACCGGAGGTTAGAAAATTGCAAGCGGTTCCTTCAACAGTTTAGGAAATGCTGAAGATCCCGGTAGAAAGAGGGGTAATTACTTTAAAAAGCAGCAGGTTAGTGCCACTTGAGTGTGCAATGGTCTCCGGACCTGAAAGAACCCTCCCGACCAACGAATCAACGGTGGAAGAAAGGATCAAAGTGGCAATCAACCCAGAATATCCAGAATAAACTATAATAATTAGATCCACTCTCACAGAAGAAGGTCGCAACAAGTTGTACAACCTGCTCTAACAAAACTTGGATGTTTTTGCCTCGAAGCCTGCGGATATGACTGGCGTTCCAAGGCACATCGCGGAGCACCGTTTAAATATGCAGAAGGGATGCTCTCCGATTAGACAAAAGAAAAGGGAGCAAGCGGCTGACAGAAACCATGCAATGCAAGAAGAAGTAGGAAAGTTGGTAGAAGCAGGAATCATGAAGGAAGTACACTACCATGACTGGTTATCTAATCCAGTAATGGTAAAGAAGCACGACAACAGTTGGAGGATGTGTGTAGACTTTAAAGACTTAAACAAAGCATGCCTAAAAGACAGTTATCCGCTATCGGAAATAGACTCGAAGGTAGAGTCCCTGTGTGGATTCCCTTTTAAATGCTTCTTGGACGCATACAAAGGCTATCACCAAATACAAATGGCAAAAGAAGATGAGGAAAAAACAACTTTTATTACGAACCAAGGAATATTTTGCTATACAAAGATACCTTTTGGCCTGCAGAATACCGGAGCCACTTACCAGCGTTTGGTGGATAAAGCATTTCATAAACAGATCGACAGAAACCTCGAAGTATATGTAGATGACCTTGTTATCAAAAGCCGCACATAGGATGAAATAGTCAGAGATATGGAGGAAACGTTCCAAACTCTAAGAGAAATTAACATGAAGCTGAACCCTAAGAAGTGCACCTTTGGAATACAAGAAGGAATGTTTTTAGGGTACAAAGTTAGCACTAGGGGGCTGAAAGTGTGTCTGGAAAAAGTAGATGCTGTTCTAAGCCTTCCATCCCCAAAGTGCTTAAAGGATGTGCAAAGGTTAAATGGAAAGCTCGCAAGTCTGAACTGGTTTTTAGCCAAATCAGCAGAGAAATCATTACCATTCTTCAAAACTTTAAAAAAATACACGAGGAAAAGCAATTTCCATTGGACTACGGAAGCGGAAGAGCGTTCAAGCAAATGAAGCAACTCATTACCGAACTTCCCATGTTAGTCACACCAATGGAAAAATAGGAGCTTATCGTTTATCTGGCGGCAGCAAAAGAAACGGTAAGTGCAGTCCTAATGACAGAACGGGAAGCTAAGCAAATGCCTATATACTTTATCAGCAGGGCGTTAAGGGGTCCGGAAGTAAACTATACGTCTATGGAAAAATTAGTGTTGGCTTTGGTTCATGCTAGTAAGCGCCTAAAGAGGTACTTCCAGGCACACCCAATCATAGTCATCACGGACCAACCGATACAACAGGTATTATCGAGACCAAAAGTAGCAGGAAGGCTACGAAAATGGAGCATTGAATTGGGAGAATACGCAATACATTACAGACCTAGAGTATCAGTCAAAGGGCAGATATTGGCAGACTTTATAGTTGAACCACCAGAAGAGGAGGAACTCCCCAAACCATAGATCTTGTTTACGGACGGATCATCCTGCAGAGACGGTTCCGGGGCAGGACTAATACTCACAAACCCGAAAGGGATGAAGTTTAATTACGCTTTAAGATTTAGGTTTGATGCAACAAACAACGAAGCAGAATATGAAGCTTTGATTGCCGGACTAAAGATCGCAGAGCAAATGGGTGTAAAAAACCTCCAAGCAAATGTTGATTCACGGTTGGTGGCCAATCAAGTGAATGGAACATATGTTGCAAAAGAAACCGACATGATTCGATATTTGGAGAAGGTAAAAACGCTCACCAGCAGCTTCAAAGCATTCTCAATCAAACAGGTTCCTAGAAGCAAAAACAAAAAGGCAGATGCGTTAAGCAAAATAACATCAACAAGCTTTGCACATTTGAGTAAACAAGTGCTGGTGAAGGAACTAAAGGAAAAGTCGATAAGTGCAGTGGAAGTTTTAGCAGTAGTAGAAGAAGAAGGGGATACATGGATGACTCTCATCTTCAAATACCTCATGGACGGAACATTGCCAGTAGAAGTAAAAAAAGCGAGAGCAGTAAAACGCAAGTCGTGGCGATTCTTTATAATAAATAAGACACTTTACAAAAAATCTTTCTTAGGACCATGGCTGCGATCTGTAAGACCACTCCAAGCCAATTATGTTCTAAAAGAGACACATGAGGGGTCTTGCAGCATGCATGCTGGTACATGATTCGTCGTGGCGAAAGCCTTGTGGATTGGCTATTATTGGCCAACCAAGCACGAGGACGCAAGAAAGCTGATAAGGGCATGCCAAGACTACCAAGTTCACAAGCCTGTCCCAAGGAGTCCTCAGCAAAAGCTAAGCCCAATCACGTCTCCGTAGCCATTCTATAAGTGGGGTATTGATATCGCTGGACCTTTTTTGGAAGGGTCTAGAAAAGTTAAATTCCTGATAGTAGCTATTGACTACTTCACAAAGTGGATTGAAGCAAAACCAGTGGCGACCATCACTGGCAACCAAAAATTCGTGTGGGATAACATCGTTTATAGATTTGGGCTCCTAGGAGAAATCATCTCGGATAATAAAAAACAATTCCAAGACAATCTGTTCAAGGACTGGTGCGAGAAATTATGTATCCGCCAACATTTTGCTTCTGTTAAGCATCCACAAACCAATGGCTTAGTGGAAAGGGCAAATCGTAGTCTTGGAGAAGGGATAAAAGCTAGGTTGGACGAAAGGAGCAAAAACTGGATAGAAGAACTTTCTTATGTTCTATGGGCACACCGCACAATGATTAAATCTAGTAACGAAGACACCCCATTCTCGTTAACATACGGAACGGAAGCCGTCATCCCAGCAGAAATCGGCATGCCCACACTAAGGACAACGGAAGTAGACTTAGTACAAAATGATGAAGCCCTGGAAATCAACCTTGACCTATTGGAGGAGCGAAGAGAGCAAGCAGCAATCCGAGAAGCAAAAAGCAAAACAAAGATGGAAAGGTATTACAACTCTAAAGTCCGCAGTACAAGCTTTAAACCAGGAGACTTGGTATACCGCAACAATGATGCAAGTTGTGCGGAAGACACATGAAAGCTAGGACCAAAATAGGAAGGACCATATGAGGTCACAAAAGCACTTAGAAAGGACGCATGCAAGTTAAGAGACCGTGACGGGAAGCAGCTCACGCGGACTTGGAATATCAGCAACCTTAAGAAGTGTTACGTTCACAAAATGTAAGCAATCCACCCATGCGGACTCCGCGGTGGGGGTAATACAGTCCAATCTATCTTCTTTATGCATTGTAACATTTTCTTTTTTGAAACTTTAAATAAAAAGTGGAGCCTAGCTACCTTCACAACTTTTACTTTAAATTCTTGTTATTTACTTTGAAAAATTATTATATTTGTGATTAAGACGCGCACGCAATAGGGCACAACCCAATTAATGTTACTCCGTATAGCAAAAGGATGAGTAACCTAGCAATTCACTCAAAAGTATATAAGAGGCATTGCAAGCCCAATACTGGAAAAAATGTTCCATGAACGTTTCACTAAGCCTATCATCACAAGTGAACAATAGTGATATTCAAAGATAGCAGGGAGAATAACCCACAAGTATTCAAATAAAGGCTATCACAATAAAAATATCATCATATTAAAAGAGATAGCAAAGTCATGGTCAAGTACTAGGGCATTCAAAAACATACAAGTGTAAGTTGCCACACACAAAAAGGTCCAAAGTGACTGCGGCATATAACGGATAAAACACTTAGAATAAATTGTACAAACATAAAGGGGCTACAACAAAAAGGTCACATACGACCAAGTCCAGGCATTACAGTAAGTTACTAAGAAATGATCAGCTCCGCATCATCAACATTCGGAAAAGGATCAACATCCGCATCAGCATTTCCTTAATCATCCGCATGTGCAATTTCGTAATCATCCATAGAAATAGGAGGAATGGAGCTTACAGGATCAAAAGTAACAGATAAGGCCGTGGTAGTCTCGGGAATAATATCAGAAGTACCTTTCGTACCTTCCAAAGTAACGGAAGACAGAGGCTCAACTATAGAAACAAACACGTCACGAAGGGCCGACCTATGATTAGCAATATTATCCCTGATCTTTTAAACTTGGTTACAGGAAACATCCAGGGAAAATGACAGGGAGGTGGCACCCACGACAGTCTGGTCCGGAGAATGATGAATGGGGACCATCAGTTGGTCTTCATGAGGTTGCGACTCTTGTAAACCAAGTTTTTCAGCAACAGGCTCTTCCAGACGAAGAATGTTCATTAAAGTCTCGATGTTTGCATCCTTATTGGACTTCAACTCAGCTAGCAAGGAGAAGTTCACATCCTGAATCTTTTGCAAAGCAGAAATGTAATCGCTTTTCGCGAAAGGATTAAACGCAGCAACATCCGATAAGACCCTACATTCCTGACCATGGATAATTCCAACAGCTAACCCATCTTGCATGCCTTTCTCAATAGCCCTGCTAATGGCCGCTCCAAGGCCAGATAAATATTTCGGAGAATGCAGACACTTAACAATAGCCAGCTTAATGCTATGGGTAAGGAGCCACCTGCGCCCGGCAATGGTAGTAAGAAGGTGAGGATAAAACCTCTCCTCCAGATGAAGAGCCATCTCAATAACATCAACATCTAGTTTTTCAAACTTGTCGTTCACCTCCTTCATCCGTTCATCTTGGAATTTCTTAAGTTGGCTCATGCAGTTCTCATACACCGTGACTTTCTCCCGAAGTTCGACAGAGGATGTCTCTAGCTCATGAACCTATAGATTAGGCGAAAGCATGAAGAAAAAAAAAGAAGAGAAAGGAAAGACTTAAGTGTAAAGATGTATACCTGATCAATAAGCCTGCCATTTTGTAACTTAACAGTTGCAACCACAGCGTCCAAAGCAGCAGCCTCTTGCTCTCTGACCTTCACCAAAGCTGCAAGATCTACCACTCTCACATCCAACTCACCCTTTTTTTTCTCAAGGGCAGAATTGCGTTCCTTTAGAGACCGAATCTCATCCTGGAGAGATTTCTCAGAGGCTTCAAATTTGGAAGCCTCGGCACGGAGGCGAATGGCCACCGCGGCCTCCGTTTCTTTTAACAATAACTATGCCTTCAGGTCTTCCATTTCTTTTTCCTTTACCTTCAACACTTCCGATTGATCATCAACAACAGATTTCAACCTTCTTTTCTCTTTAATGTTGTACTCGGCGCGCATTCTCACCTCAGCACTCAAAGTCATCTGACGAGCAGCCCCCACATTAAACTTGGCAAAAAGTTGGTCATGCTCTATTCCACGGACAGATGCAAAGAACTTGGGGGGGGGGGTGCAAACTCATCCACCATCTCATGGCAATCCTGATTGTCGTCAAGACGTGACCCATTGGTTACATTCTATCGCGGAACATACACTTTTTGGAGATCAAAGTCAGGGTCAATGACGGTCGGATGTCACCAACCAAAAAGTCATTGCCAGTAAGGTCAGAAAAACCAGCTCGGATAGGTTCTGTTCCACCAACAGAAGAACAACCAGTGGCAAACAAGGAAGGCTTCGCAACTGTTTCTTTAACAACTATAGCGGCACCAACCGTTACAGTTACAATAGTGGCAGTTGTCATGGCTGGAGCAGAAGACCTGATAAGAGAGCCAACCTCAGTCTCCACAATATAAGTACTGGAATGATGAGAAGAGTCCAAGGAAATGACAAACCTTTAAGGAGCAGTAACAGTTTAAAGATTAACCCCATCTAAAGTATCAGTATGCCTCTCATCCTCACGCTCTGGCATGGTAGACACAGAAGACGTTACAAAGGGTAAAGAAGGAACCGGCTCACCCCTGACCGTAACATTCTGCACAGCTCCAGCAAGTAACCGCTAGATTGCCGGCATAGATTTCCCAGCTACGGAAGTCCCAACCGGAATTCTGTGATCTTTCGTTAATTTTTTAGCAGGATGGGAGGGCTCATCAGAATCAACAATTACGGATTTTCACTTCTCTTGACGCCTCAGAACCACATCCTTAATATTAGTCTCCACAGCCTCGCTAACAGGATGGATACCAACACCTTGACCACCACTTACGGAATCACCTTATTCCGCCTGACCATCATTACCTTCTTCGTCAAAAAGCCTATCCACGTTATCTTCCAGCTCGCTCTCACCACGAGCTGGTGCAACTGGTAAAAGCGGAACAACACGCCCTACAGTGGTATCTAAAAGCTTAGGCTCATCCTCGCCACGCTGTCGCTCACCAATCCTTACCTTCGTAAGGTCGGCAGTACAGACAAAAGAAAACAAATCCATCTCTGCAAAAAAAATAATAAACGGTCAAAAGGAATGATAAGAAGGTAGAAAATAAATAAGACAAAACAATACAACACCCACCCTCGCCATTCTCATATAGAAACTTGGGATAAGTGTTCTCATCCAGCGTATAATAGTGGCTCATTCCCACCAAACAAAGAAATGGTTCCGGATATTTATGAAACGGAGCCGGATACGCAAGAAGAAAAGCATACTGCTTTGCGTTAAACTCAGTAGACTTGGTAAAAGGGTCCTTTGACAAAATTTTACCAGTGTGCCATGAAAAAGAAGCAGGACAAGCAAAGGCGTCAACCCAAAAAAAGTGATCATTCCAACCTTTTAAAGAATCTAGAGGTTTTGTATAACAGACAGCGTCATGACCCGGACGCTTACTAAAAGACATCCAACCTTTATTTTTGGAGTTCACATAAAAACAGCGGAACAACCCCACCGTCGGTTCACAGTCATGAACACGACACAAGATCTCAAAATAAGACACCTTAGCGGCCGCAATAACGGACAACTGAGATATATGGATGCGATAATACCTAAGAAAATCAACAAGGAAAGTGGACAGAGGTAGCCTAAAGTTGGCAAACTCAAAGAACCTAGTGTATACCCTTATTTTGCCAGTAGGCATTTCGTGTATTGTTTGGTTATGGCTAGGCAATAGCGGGTGAACTTCGTCAAGTGTATGGAAATTTTTACAAAAAATATCAAGGTTTTTCTGACTAAGAACAGACTTTATATCCGTAATACTGTTCATGATAAAAGAAAGCAAGGATTAGGGCCTAACCTGAAAGCCTAGGGTTCTTCGAAGAAAGTTAAAAGGGGATACGATTAAAAATATTGAAGAATTTTTAACAATGGCGACTGTAGTTGGGGAAGATGAAAAAAGGGAAACAGTGAAAATCAATTGAGTATTTATACTATCGGTATAGTAAATGCAAGAATTTTCCAGATGTTTACACGTGGCCATGACCTCTGAAGAGATAGTCAGGATTGAAAGTAAAAATCATGATGACAGTTGGGCAAGTTGACTGAACAGTCAAATCAGTCAGAATACAAAAGGCCAAGACAAGGCCACGTAGCCTACAAACCAGCTAACAAAGGAACATAAACGTCGCGGAAGCACGAGAAGTCGCGGAAGTTGAGGAGTACCGGAACCTGAGTCTAGCAATACCTACCGCACGCAACAAAGTCGCACGCAATAGACATACTAGACTGGGGAGACTTGATAACGTATAATAGGTTTACTAGGCCTCTAGGCCTGAACCATATTAACTTAATCGGCTCCAGGCCCAACTAAAGGCAACCTAAAAATGATGGGCCAAGATTAAGCCCAGTCCCATACTGGCACGACCCGAAAGAGTTAAGCCGGACGTGACAAACCTTCCGCGGACCAAGAAACATCCGCGGAAGGGAACTCACATCCGCAAGAACACGATTACTACAGACCCTTGCCAGACAGGGGGGCCACTTCGGTCCACTAACAGATACATGCGAAATACTAGGAAAACCTAGTATTTCACTCACCTATAAATATGACCTTTGTCATATCAAAAGGTATGATTTTCTGACCACATTCTACACACACACATACTCTGACATTCTCTGACAAAACATGAATATTTACTCTTACGTCGAAGTCTAATCGTGGGGTCCGTCCCCATAATAAGATTAACGGTTTGTCTTTATTTGTGCAGGAAATCATCATCATCACTTAATTTAGTACAAGATCACATCCATCAGCCCAACCCAATAACCATTTAGATCCATCCTTTTAACCCATAACATTTTTTCGTACTAACAATCGCATTTAATTCTGATTTGACAGTGACTAAAAAGAGATAAAAATAAGAGTAAATTGCAAAAATCATCCCTGTGTTTTATAGTTTCTGGCACTTAACATCCCTAACTCAAACTATTAGCAATAATCATCACCAAGTGGGCAAACCTTTGCCACTAATCATCTCTGTGCACTAATCAAGTTAGTTTTCCCCATTAAGTGCCCCACGTGCACTAACACGTGAGGGTATTTTGGTCAAATTATAACAAGGATGATTTTTGCAGTATCTTTTCCCATTTTCTTCCCGCTCATTTAATGATTCTCACCTAACATCCCTTTTTATATCACTTATTTATCCCCCTCCACACATTACATGAGCAGGAAGAAAATGGGAAAAGATATCGCAAAAATCATCCTTGTTATAATCTGACCAAAATACCCTCACGTGTTAGTGCACGTGGGGTACTTAACGGGTAAAATTAACTTGGTTAGTGCTCAGGGATGATTAGTGGCGAAGGTTTGACCACTTGATGATGATTAGTGCTAATAGTTTGAGGTAGGGATGATAAGTGCCACAAACTATAAACCACAGGGATGATTTTTGCAGTTTACTCTAAAAATAATAACTACAAGCAATAACCTCACAATAACCTGTATATCTTGCATTAGTTAATATTTCATTAGAGTTGCCAATAAGTTTGGTATCCATGCCTTTAGCCAAGATTTCGTTCGTAAATAAAGATGGCGCTATGGCCCTATGGATGTGTTTAGCCAAAATATTGTCTTTGTAGTTGGTCTGACCATAGAACATCATATGTAAGCGTGACTTGTGACATGCATAATTAACCAACTCACATACTCTAAAACACACAATATATAAATAGCATAAAAAGCAGCATATGTGAATATGACGATAAAAATCGTCATAAATCCGCAAAAAATAATGTCTCGAGAATTGCAATTTTTTGCCAGTTTTCAAATTTTACGAGACTATGCCTAATTTTTCTAAGATTTTGGGGAAAACATTTTGTAATGTTACTTGATCTTTGCACAATATGTAATATTGGGTTTTGTTCAGGTTTTGCTAGGATTGGGTCAGTTTTGTGTAGTTCTTCAGTGATAGAATATGTTGTTCAGTGTATTAATTCTTTAGGGAATTGTTCATTTCTTCGGTGAGTGTTCAGGTTATATGGGTTTTCAGTTTAGTATTATAATTTGTTCAGTGAGTATTACAGTTTCTGTTTTCATGAATGTTTCAATGGTCTCAAAGGTTTTAGTTCAGTTGGATATGCATTCAGTGGGTTATATGGTTTCAGGTTATAATATGGTTTCAGATTCAAGTATTAGTTCAGGGTTACTTGGAAATGAAAGTGCTTTAGTGTGCTTTTGTGATTTAGTTGGTATTAGTTCAGTAAGGGTCAAAGTTTCAGTGTGTTATATGGTTTTAGAGAATTATAACTCTTCAGTTTTGTTTGTCTATGATGGTGCTTCAATGAGTATTTCTTGGTTAGGGGGTATGCATTCAGTAAGATACAAAATTTCAGCTTCAAGTATTATTTCAATCTGCAGGATTTATTCAGTTTCTTTAAAGAGCTCAGTTCAGTACTACATTATTCAGTGTACTCTAAAGGTTCAGTGTATTCTTTATTTTCAGCTTTGATTTTGGAATTTTGCTTTTTGGTTTGTAACAAATGTTTAGTACAATATTGGTTTGTGGTTTGTAGAGTTGTCAAGTCTCTTATCGGGTCGGGCCTTCAAGCGACTTGGATATCGGATCTTGTACTAGAGCAAAGAGAAGTGATGTATGTTCTGCACAATTTAAGTAAAACCGTTAGCCCTTACCGTGGGGACGGACCCCTCCAGACGATTAATGCTACGGCGTGAGAGTAAGCTACACATATTTGGTCAGGAAGGTCAGAGTATGTGTAAGAAGTTAATGATTAGATAGAATGTACCTTTTTTGAGATGTACGTGATCCTATTTAATAGGTGTCTAATACTAGGCTTTTCCTAGTATTTCGCTACTTTTTGGTAGTGGTCGGAGTGGGTCCCTTGTCGGGCAAGGGTCCACGTATAATCGTGTTTGCGGACGCGAGTGTTCTTCCGCGGTCAGTGTTTGTCGCCCGGGCGCCTCGGTGCGGCCAAAATAAGATACTCGCGGTGCGTCTTTGTAATATCCGGAAGCGTCGCCATGCCAGGGCTTAGCGATCCAGCTATCATTATTCAGTGTACTCTAAAGGTTCAGTGTATTCTTTATTTTCAGCTTTGATTTTGGAATTTTGCTTTTTGGTTTGTAACCAAACTGTGCAGGATTTTAGGTATAAAATGAAAGCAGGGGTTCTCTATAAAGTGAATGGAATTCCTTCTAAAAACTATACATGGTTAAAGATAGTTATCAAGGGAGTATTATGTTTTTTGGTATTATACTTTTAGTTGATATTAGTTCATTGTATAAGGATTGGGCAAAAGGGAAGTTAGTCGTTGGATGATGATGCGCATAGCTTGTCTTCTGCTACTGGAGTTACAAAACCGAAGCCTAAATCATTGAACAATGCAAGTTTTGCTGCAAAAAAGGCTACTCATAAGAGTAAATCAGGGCCTGCTTTGGAACCCGGGCATGGTAAGTTGCAAAAGAATGTCAAGAAGCCAGTTAAGCAAGAACCTAACAAAGGGAAACAGACAGTTAAGACAGGGGCTATCACACCTGCTGATGAAAAAGGTAACTGAATTGTACGTTAGTGTTCATATTGTCATTGAATGAGGCTTATGGTATAATTCTAATGGACTCTTATATTTGGCAGCTCAACTGGACACCGTTCCTAAGGAAGCAATGCCAGAAGAAAACAAAGAGAACATGGTAAATATATATGTTGATCTTGATATTTACTTTGTGACAGGATGCTCCCCTGGTGGAAGAGATGAGCGTGGAAGCTAAAAAATGATATCCATATCAAGTTTGCTGGAATATATATAATACATATCTAAAGTTGTTAATGTGTTTGATTTGCCAATAAATGAGTAATTATTAGGAACTGATTGGTATTCTTCAGTTATGTACCATGTATGGATTCATTCTTTAGAGTTATGTAACCCTGTATGCATTCTTTGTAGTTATGGCTGTGGAGTTATGTAACTCTGTATGCATTTTTTGGAGTTAGGGCTGTTGGAATACAACACGCTATTAATGAGCACCTCCACACTCATTATATGCACCTGCACAATAAATTAGAGTACCGAATCTTTATATATAACAGATGTACACCAACAAACATTAAGAAGAGATCTGTCTCAAAGCAGTACCGTGAAAATCGTTTTTTTTATGGTAAGCAGGTGTCAATTAGTTCAACAAGGGAGGACACGCTCATCTAGATATTACTATTATACACCAAAAATAAACCATCGAATCCACCTTATTGCTATCGACAACGACCACCATCATCAATTCATTGTCAGTCACACTAACACTATTGAATAACCTAAAAACTATCAAAAACACACAAAGTAGCACCGAGGGGCCAATATTTCATGTTGGTGTTGGATGTGATGGTGATGACACTGAACAACTTGGTAGTGGAGCGTTTGACAATAACGATATCATGCTGGCAAAGGGTTTGAGGCAGGCTTGTACGATTAAGTGCAGGAAATTTGCTTATTTGTTCCTCAAGATGCCATTTATTGCATTTGAGAAGTACAATACAATTAAAATAAATTACAAATTTTTGGGATTCCATATACGAAAACCATAAACAATCTATGATGACAACGATTAAATAAATAAACTTAGCAGAATTCTCCATTACAAAGTTTCACAAGGGCACAAATGGCATCCTTGACTCGAAACTGGCGCGTGACATGGCTCATCTACTTGAGTTATACTATTCTTAAATGCGAGCCTATTCTACATAATATTAATTGTAATTTTCATAGAACAACAAACTAAAACATTAATCAACCCACATTCTCGGGTCGAAGGCATCATTCTGCATGTGATTTCTGTATTTGAAGTTGTCAGTAAAAGAGTAGCCATAGAGGCATAGTACACTAGAGCGCTTGTTTTATAAGTCTTATAAATTACTGGGATCAAAAATTTTGATGTAATATAATGAGAATTGATCTGTGTAATCCTGTGTGTTGTGATTCTCACTCCTGAGGCAAACCTTTTGCTTTCGGTTCATTTACCTTCTTCTTTTGGAGTCTTTACGCATCTCAGAGAGGTAAACATCTAAGTTCGACTTCACCCATAAGCGTCGGTTGATGAGATCTTTCTTGGTTGAGTCATCTAAAATTGCAAACTCAGTGTTAAGTTGTATTATTAGAGAGAAATAGAAAGAGCACATAAAGTTAAGAACAAATATAGTAAACTGTAAAAATATATATTTTTAAAAGCCACGTGACAAATATGTATTTATGTGAAAAAGGGTTAATATGGGCTTGTAATTTAATGGTGATTGATTAAATGGGTCTTCTGAAAAATATAGCTAACAAAGAAACACATAAAACAAATTAGCCGTCCATGGCATAATCCAGTGTTTAAGCCTCGCAGATGCTTATTCAAAAATTTGGATCATTGTTTTACAGATTGTTTGTGTAATCAAATCTACTAACTAGTTATTTACCAAATATAAAAGAAGGTGTGCAAAAACTACAATGGAACCATCCTGGGTCGAACCTAACCCATAATCAAGGAAGCTCACTTTTTGGAGAGTTCTCATACAAGCTTTTGTTTTCTCAACATCACTAATTTATATGACAAGAGAGAAAATGGGAACAGTATGAGCATGAATTACACCCAATGTCTGTCATCATAAAAATGTGGAAGATCTTTGGTGCACACAATCAGAAAATGACCACATGGTCTGTACTCTATAACACCCAATCTTTTGATAATTTCTAACAAACCTAAATGCAACTGTTTTCAATGTTAAGAACAAAACTATAAAATGGTAAAAATTAAACGCAGAAGATCTGAGGAGCTGCTTGTTCCATGGGTTTAGGAATCAAGTAATGATAATAAAATCCATTTCAAGTGTTTGGTTGAGGTTTTGGGAATCAAAATACTGGATCTAAACCCATAAAACCAATCCATGCTATATTAGTGACTTTTGGTCATTCATGTGGGCCCATCGCGGTTTATCTAGTTTTCCTTTTTTTCTTTTGTGTGTTTTATAGAAAAGAATGAAAGTGATTCCAACATCCATGTAACAAACCAAACAACAATCAATTTGTAGTGAAACCAATTCCTATTCTACCCTATTATCAAATTCATACCGATAGTCATTTTATCTATATAAACCAAACGCACCCTAAGACGAGGATTATATTTGTTGCACATTCTTTTGAACAGGCTGATACCTCAATACCATATTCGTATTCATAAGGAGTAGTAAATTAGAGCCACCACCAAGGTGGCCTACTGATCAAGCACCCGGATGTCCTCACAAGAGGTCTCGGGTTCAAACCTATATAGGTACACATTCTTGGGGTGGACAAGAAAAGGGTGAGAAATGGTCACAGGAATACCCAGATTAGCCCGCATACATCCGAGTCAAAGACTCGACCTCCCTAGGTAACTTGAACATGGAAAACCTCATCCGTTTACCCGTTTAGAAAGGGTAACTTAGAGTACGGATTGGTCTGACTAACTGGCATGCCTAATTTTATGCCTAACATGAGTTATCGGTGAAAATAACAAACACTATGTAATTTCATATGAGAAATGATATGTCCACAAAAGCTTCCACACAATGATGCAGCAACATAATTTGTCCAATCAACACAAATATAAAAAGCATGAAACTGTTTAATTCGACAAATTATTATGCCACATCATTGTGTGGAAGCATTTGTGTGAATCTTAGGTGGACATAGCAATCCTCCATTTCATATTCACAACTTGACTGGATTTGTGGCACTGAGACTAAATCCCCTTTTTGTTACTAACGTGTCCCTGATGTTCCTAACCCTTTTTCTGATGAAAATGAACCTAAAAGATCACAGGCAATTATGTATGCTGGGACTCATGCCAACAAATGAGTATAGAAAAAAAAAAGTATTCAATTATTCCTGATAATTCTTCTACATGTAATTCTCCATTATAATAAATAGATTTCGTGAAATGTTTAGTAGAGTTACCAAGATATTCCCATGAATCAGGAGGTGCCCCAAGAGCCCGTCTGGTCAAGTAAGACGCATCTTCCCAAGAATATGAAGTGTGGTTGATCTTGTACCTCCAATACCAAGATCCATACCATAAGACAAGCTGGAGAGACAAACATTAAAAAATTAAGATTACCTTGTAGAGCATTATTTTATACATAGATATGCTAATGTTGTTAAGTTTCAAATTGTTAGATATGTTAAACAACCTTTGCAAGAGTGTATGGTAGGAGTATAAAACGAACACCAAGAAGCCCCCACATTGATGGCTTTTCAGCACCTTTTATCTGCAGTTCAAGTTCCTTGCTAAGGTCTTCATGCAATTTCCTGACATAAAAAATGTTCCTTGCTTAATTATCAAAGATGATACCCTCTGTGTTACGAGACTATGTTACGGTGTCATATAGAATAGTGCCGAAATAAGATTTTCCAGAATCTTGGAACTAATTATAGGGGCAATTTCAGTCCATTACTTACAAAAGGGGTCGTTTGGATTATGTTTTATCTCAAACGGGTCAAAAGGGGTAACGAGTTAAATGACTTGAACAAATTGAAAATCATTCAAAGTTTTTTTATGCATACAACCTCCTAAGTGTTTTCGTTTGAAGACTTAGACTGTTATTGTAATATTGTCGTATTTTATACACATAATAATAGCTATTAATATAAAATTTGGGCAATAATAGATCCATACTTGTCGATCTTGGAACCACCCTTCTTTTTGCTTGACATTGTCCCGGTGCGTTCCAGTTCCAATGCCTTTAACTTATTTTTGTAAGCTGGCGTCCTCTTGACCATGTCAATAGCCTACAAAACAGTGACACATACAAACAAACATTGTAAGAAAGATACTAAAAAATTCTTTTGCTACAAATCATATGGTCTGGTTTCTTTATTCATGTCAATATGACCCAAATTGACATGAACATTTTTGTCACCATAGTTTACTAGTTCTGTAGCTAGAAAACATGTTTCTGTAATCAATATAGATAGTTTCATGGCTTAGTGTAAGAAGTAAAAAGGTAAGAATTGTGTAAACAATTCCATTACATCAAAATAAGGCAATATAAGCAGATCAATTACCTGATGATACCTCGTCCACTGATTTAGATACTGAATTCCTGAGAGGACTATAAGAAGTCCCAATAACACGGCACGAGGATCCTGGCGAATAAAAAATCAGTACATTGTTATTAACTGTAAACCAAAGCTTGTTATAAGTATTAAAGAAAAAAATATACAAGAATGCAACTCTGAACTCACCGTTTTGTGACCATAGTAAGCATGATAATAGCGAGCTGTATTATAGAATACCTAACATAGAAGACAGGGGGAGGGAGATATAATTAGATCAGTACAACGTCTGGCCTTCTGACTAGTTCCAATAATCGTCAAACAAACATAAAGAGAATGGAAAGGAAGAAAAAGAGGAGCAAAACCTTACAGCCTCGACATATTTGTATTATGATGCATATGAATTATAAAAAAGTATACATTGTACACTGATCTAATTATCGAAATATAAGATGATTGAATTAGAGAATTAATATACCAGTCCAGGCATATATTATAAGTAGACAAAGAGATTCTTTTCTTTAGGAATTCTGATAGAAGTAAAAAAAATTCAACAAAAAACTCATTTATCGTTAACATGGGCTGAGTTTAACTTTTTAAGGAAATCGGTAAATTAACAAAAAGAAAAGCAATAACGGAAACGGGTCAAAATTCACCCGCACTGTATTTTCTATTGCACAAAAACCTACTTAATAACTTAAAGTTTATTATTGTACAAAATATCTTTGTGATCATATTTAACGCTCTAATTCTTAATGATGATGGAAGAAAAAGGTTTTTCAGGTCAACCTGACCCAACCCCACCCATTTCAACTTGTACCAAATAATTGCCCGTTTTGACCTGAACCTGTTTTGACTCATTGCCCAACCTTCCTATGTTGCAACATCCACATATGCTCGGTGGACGACATACTAAGCCACTACAAAAATGCATCTCGGCCAAGCCTATACAAAACATAGCAAGCGGGCATTTTGATATAGTAAGTTACCTCCTCTGGATGCTCAATAGCATAATCGTATTGCCCTCTTGTAACATCATCTTTTAAGATCTGTGCAAGATAAAGGAAAGTGACATGTAAGTGTTATTAACCTCAATACACCACAGGCCATGTACCTAAGTTATTTGTATATCAAAATACAAACTGTGTATCTATAGCTGTAAGCGACTACTTGATTTCATTATAACATGCTGCCTATTTTTTGTTAATTTGACTTGAAACAAGTCCAAAGGTGCCAAGACAATTTCTTTCATCCTTTAGGTGTGTTAGGTTTTTCAACTTTTCCTAATGGTTGATAAGGTGTGCAGATCACCAAAGACATTCTTTGCCACGCATTTACTAGATATGGCCATTTCGAGTTGAAAGCTAAGTGACTCAATATTATATACATTACAATCACCAGGCACTTTTGGGCCTCACTTTGAGCCTGGCGTTGGGCCGGCATTGGGCCTGTATGTGTGGACTAGTCCAGTTACTAACCACTTTTTTGAACACGGCCCACTAACGCAACCCGATCCGGAATCCTACAATTTCAGTTTGTGAAAATATACCAAACATATATTTTATCTCCACACACTTAAACATAAATATCACAACAACGACAATATCGACAACTAACAAACAGCCCGCCGCGAAGCAGGGATTTCAAAACTCGTTTATTTGACATAAACGAAACAAATCCGCATCAGTGAGTTCAGGACTTTACAATATCGTAATGACCTGTCCATCTAATATCTAATTCCAATATATACAACAAAAGCGTCAATACGGGTTCAACTTTAGCCTACATCTTCGTTTGAAAATTTATTAATCCTTAATGCAAGTATATCTACTAAAAACAGACAAGAACAATCCTTTAGCAGCATTCGCCTCGTTTTCTTAAACACCCCAACACAAAGTAATACGCAAATCCAATAACTTGAGATCTCAAAATAAAATCAAATGAAGGCTATTGCCAGCTTGTAACCCTCATTTTTAGCAACACGCGCATAAACTATCAACACCGAACATCTCGTTACAAATTTCCCAAAGACGCTATTAACAAGACTTAAACCCAAATGCATTCATTCACAAACTATATAAATTTCTCTTTCTTTAATCGCCCTTTTAGCAAAAGCACACTCCTTTCTATTTTCCACTACTTGACATTCACGTTAATTTATAAACACATAAGTCTAACAATACCATGTTGGCATCCAAAAGGGGCCGATTTAAACCTTTATTTGCAATACATACATATCACCAAAGTCAAATGCAGCTAGCAACTTAAAATCAAAGTGAAATTTGAAACGAAATTACCTCATAAGCATTCGCAATCTTAACAAACAATTTTTTCGATTCGGGATCTGGGTTCTTATCCGGATGACTGTCAAAGCATAGATTAATTAAATTCAAACAAAATCAAACTAAAAACAATTATTACATAAAAAAAAAAAACTTACTGCTTTAATGAGAGCTTATAGTATGCTCTTTTAATTTCAGATGCATTTGAGCTTTGTGTAACCCTAAGCAAATAATGGAGATAAATCAGTTAAATTAAATATTATATATAAAAAAATAAAGAAGAAGAAAATTGAATACCCTAATAGATCATAGCAATCATCTTCATCACAGTAGATTGAAAATGAAGGTTGTATGAAGAAGATTATGAGTAATGAAACGACGGCGTAGCACGTCGTACCCATCTTCTTCTTCTTCCTCTTTCTCTTTGTTTGGTTTGATCCAACAACACCTCAGATTTCGTCCTTCTTTTGTCTGCGCAAAGGTAATGTCCAAATTACGATTTTAGCCTTACTATCGTGGCTTGCCTCGGTAAGCTTTGACTTTGTAAAGTAACAAGTTAGCTCATCCGCGCTCGGCTGCGAGATGTTTAGCGACCGGTGTTTTCGGCTGGACGTGAAAGGAGGTATACTTTTGTAAATCAAAAAAAAAAAGTTAACAGTCGTTAAGTAACGACCGGTTTCAAACATTATTTTAGTGCATTCTAAAAAAAAGTTAAACTGACGGTCGTTATTTAAGAAACGCTAGTGGGGAAAGGGGTACTTTATAAAGGGGAATTACATATATATCCTTAATTTGCAGAGAAATTACATATATATCCAAACTAAATTAATTTTTACATATATATCCCTCATTTTGTTTCAAAATTACGTATATATCTTTCTTTCTTTTTAAATTCTCGAAAATTTCTAAAAAAGTTTCACAATATTGTGTATGTTGGTGCATAAAAAAGTTATGAAAGAAGTTTTCCTAAAAGTAGAAAGTTTTGTCGAAAAATATTATGAAAAAAACGTTTGTGCATTAAATCTTTTTTTGTGCCTCAAAAAAATCGTTTTTGTACCGAACTTCTTTTGACTTTTTACATCAAAATTTTATTGCACATCATACTATAACAAGTTGAAAAACTTAGGCATTAATAAATTTTTGTACATTATAATTTCGTTTTGTGTGCATTAAAAAAATATAAAAACTCAAAATTAGAAAAACTTCATTTACAAAAATTTTATTGATTCACAAAATTTTATACTTGTTATATACTATGATACGCAATAATATTTCGATGAAAAAAATAAAAAGAAGTTTGGTACGAAAACGAATTTTTAATGCACAAAACAATGATTTAATGCACAAACATTTTTTTAACAATTTGTTTAGGCAAAACTATTCACTTTTAGAAAAACTTCATTCGCAACTTTTTTATGCACTAACATACACGATCTTGTGGAATTTTTTCAAAATTTTTCACAATTTTTTTAAAAAAGAAGGATATATATGTAATTTTGAAGTTAAAGATGGACATATATGTAATTTTGAAATTTGTTTGGATATATATGTAATTTCTTTGCAAAATAGGGATATATATGTAATTCTCCCATTTTATAAAAAATTAAAATGAGGGTAGTTTTCGTAATTTGACACATAGTGGGAGGGGGTATTTCGTATATATTTGAGGGCTATTTCGTAAATATCAAAAAAATGGACCGGGTCAGGCCGACCTGGCCCATTAAATGTGCCCGGGTCGGGGCGGACCGGTTCGGGTCGACCCGACAATTTAATGCGAGTGCTCCTGGTTTTTGTAGGCTTATATAATTGTTCGATAGGGAGACGGAAAAAAAAACATTTAATTATTTACCCTCTGAGTCCCAAATTAATACTTCATTTTTTTTACGATGCGTGAATTTAATTGTTCACTATTAAAAATGAGAAATGCTACATTCACATAATTTTTACAAACAAACTTTCACACAATGATGTGGCAAATGTGATGGACCAATTATGTTGCAGTATATTTTCTCTTTCTTATTTTCACTATCCATAATTGATTGACACATGTATATGTGGATTTTCTTTTGTAAGTATTATGTGGATGTAGCATTCCTTATTAAAAATAGATAAGAAACACTTGTTTAAATTATTATTACAAACTTAAAAAAAGACTTTAATTCATTAGGGGTAAAACTATTGTTCTGCTAAAAAGCAAGTGATGTGTCGAACACGAGTAAGTTTTAAATTTATAACTCGGTTATTGGATTTCTTAGCGACACACACGAGCAAGTGTACTCGTCCGCAAGTAGTAAGAGATTGAATGGTAAGTCGGGATCGTTCGCGGGGATTTTATGTGTTTTGATGGTGTTTAAATTTAACTTTAACAATTCCTAACAAGCAAGCAAAGATTATGATGAAAATTCAAATGATTAAAACTACACTTGATTAGACTAGTTTGGGTAATCCGACTTGTATGATTGTGATAAACATCTTAACATGTTGATTATGATAATTAGATTGTGATCTAATCTATTGTTTTCAAAACCTTTAATCATCGTCAATATCGCAAGTGACAAAAACAAGCTTTAAGTTCAATCAATCAATTCAAGACTAATTCAATTTAAATTCGTTTGATTCGCGGTTCGTTTCACAAACTTGTTAACACCCACAATTATGTTTCTTGTTAAATAAAATCGCTTAAGAAATGGTCAATACAAAAGGTTGTCAATCATAGACAAAAGGCGACGATTGATTATTAACAATAACCCTTTCGACCTATGAAATCCCTAACAACCAATCCGATTTGATAAAATAATGTCACTATGAAACATAAGCATAGATGGATCTTAAAAATAGCTTGAAATATAGTAAAAACATGTTATCACAATCATAATTAAATCATCATACCACAAACATCATCCAATCAAGTACACAAAGGCACTAGCCACTCATAGCAAACAATTACATAATTCCAAAAGTTTTAGTATTAGAAAACATGATTAAAAGGTCTTACAAAGTTTGTAAAAAGATTACAAGAGATGAGACTTTAATGCCTTGAAGATTGGCAATGATTTCTTGATGATCTTGACCTTCAAATGATGGTTTCTTTCTTCTTCTAGCTTCTGCGTTTTTTCTAGGGTTCTAGAGGAGATTTATGGCTTTGAGAGAGCAATGGAGAGATTAATTGAGATGAGTTGTTGATTCTTGGAAGTATGGAGATGTGTCTTCAAAACCACGGCTAGAAGGGTCTATTTATACTAGTATGAAGGCCTAGGGGTATTAAATGGTTTACTTGAGGCCAAAGGGTCATCAAATGCCAGGGATAATGAGTCTAGATCCTTTTTTATCGTTTTTGGAGCTTCAAGATTAACTTGGGGAAGAGGAGATAAATCTAGCCGGGCGGCAAAATGCAACACCGGGCGGCAACTCTTTAGCCTACCGGCAATTCCCCACGTCGGGCGACAACTTTTTACTGCCCTCACAAACTTTTCTTGATTCTTCGTTTAAGCTTTTTAATTGCGTGGTACTCGGTCGTGGGCCTTTATTCTACAACATAACTTCGTTTTCGCTTTATCTTGAAACTTGAAAGCTTGAATGATTGACTCTTTGCTCTCGAAATGCTTCCCGAACTCGGTCTTGATGCGGGAATCTTTGTACTTGTATAAAGCTTTATTTATTCGTCATTTCTTCGCCTTTTCCTGTACTTGACTACAAATAGATTTGCAAACACACTATGGTACAATTAAGTAATAAAAGTATATAAAAATAGCCAAATAACATATACAAAAGTATGGATAACGCGACTAAAAACATACCCGATTTGAGCGTTATCAAATCCCCACACACTTAACCTTTGCTTGCCCTCAAGAAAATCTAGAATTAAAGGGGGAAAAATCCACATGGTACATGAGAATGATTAGAAAAATATGATGCAAGTCTACCAAGTACTAGTACAAGATAGGACTCATCGATTATGCTTTATAGGTGAAAAATCGAGATGTTTGACAATATCCATTGATTTTCTTACTTGATTCACATTTCTACGTACCTTACGAAAAAGAACTAAAGTATAATTCACTCATTACTCATTTTATTATTTGCTGGAGTAAGTAAGAGAAATCACACTCATAGCTCGGTCGTGACCAAATTCATTACCATAAGCTTGTACAAGAAATAAAACAAAAACCGATGGGGTGTAAGCACCAAGTGTACATATCTAAAGAAGCATTTATCAGGTAGTGTTGTTTAGGCTTCGGGTTTAGTGGGTATGGATAAGGCATGGGTATGTTTGGAGTAAGGTGTGCAACCAAATAACAAAAGTCAAAAGTCTACAAACCAAGCGTCGCTAGCTACCACATTCCACTATCCGTATGAATTTTGAATGATGCTACACTTTATTATATTTTCTTTCGTATCACGTCTTAGCACATTGGCTAATTGATACCAATTTTCTTCTTCTTCCTTCATCTTCATATTATTGAGCACAGTGGCTTTATTCATTTTTTTATTTTTTTTACAAACATTCGACCAACCTTCGGTCGACGATCATCATATACCTGTAACAAACAAAATGTCCTAAGACATGGAGTTAGCAACTTTCTCAAAATTCATAAGGATTTCTCACATAACGGCCATCAATCCAAGTAGCTAGCAACCAACCAATAGACTTTGACTAGGGTAAGTCTAGGCTAAATGGTGTATATTTCCTTTTTGGTGGATTTATCAAATGAGAACAAGATGGCTCACCATGTTTCTAAGGGTATCTAGTGCTAAAATTGAGCACTAACAAATGGGTTCCTAGTAAATAGTTAACTAACCGAAGTGGCTAGCCCAAGGCATTAAAACATAAACGGAAGGCCCTTTGGTTTTATTCCTAAGTTGCTTCTTTATCACGCACATACACTTATTATCACATAAGTGTGATCTCACTACGGTTTCGTAATGATTTACAAGCACAAGTTCTAGGATAAATAAAATCACCGACACACTCATAGAAAAAAGATAGAGCATAAAAGATGTATGCTACATATGAAACAGGCTCAAATCCTCACAATTTAGTGGAAGGGCTATAATATGTGCTAGCAAATGTTATTGATCCCAAAATGGATTGAAATATTAATTGGGACACATCTCAAATTTTTAAAATTATAAATTTTACCAGTGGATTGATCCAGTTATTCTAATATATTATCCTAAAAGCATGAAAACAACTAGATAATAAGGGCAAACAAGTATACAAAATTTTAAAATAAATCCCTAAAATATAATAATTTAAAATTTTAGTCTCGTTTTCCCTATTTACTCTCCTCACACTTAAGTTAAGCATTGCCCTCAATGCGATAAAACGAATCAAAGCATAAATACGGAAATTAAAGTAAGAGAAAACCAGACATCCGGGCATGTGAAATAGCAATTGAGCTCCATATGCTTCTGGCATCATCACCTGTAGTAATCTTATACGCCCTCCGTCTCATAATAATAGTCCAATGTTGACTTTTCAGGTCTTTATTTGTCAATTTTGACCTTAACTATTATTTTTTGTGTTATATAAAACTTGATGTAAAATATATGAATATATTGCGTTTTAAATGTATTTTCATTGGTATAATTTCCATCAAGTATTATATAACACAAAATTAATAATTTAAAGTTAAAGTTGAAAAATAAAGACTTCAAAAATCAACAGTTGACAATAATTATGAGACGGATGGAGTACAAGATACGAAATGCATAATATTTTTGTTTTTTTATTATTATAATAATTTTTTTCTGATTTTTATAAAAGAAAAGTGATGCTACACCCCCACACTTATGCTTAATCACGGGCTAGATAAAATTGGGGTGTAATCATTGAAAACAAACTAAAAAAATTAAAATACTGAAAGTACACGGGTTGCCTCCCGAGAAGCGCTTATTTTATTAACGAGTCATCAGCCGGACTCGTATTCCTTTTTCATTTTCCTTCGAGTGGAAACTCCTCACTCAGGTCTACTCTGATGTAAAGAATACTTTATTTTACTATTCCTTTGCCAGTTTTGTCCAGGTCATACTGCTTAGCTTCATTGCAAGTGTTTTCCGCTACGATGTATATTAATGGTTTTTATGCGGCCCATGGCATGATTTTGCGAGTGAGAATGGTGCCATGAATGGAATAGCTTTCATTTTTCTTTTTTCGCACATGATGTGAATTTCCTCACTTGACAGCTCATTCAATTGCTCCTCATCATGGTAGAGCTTAACACGGTGTCCATTAACAATAAAACTTCCTCCATGTTTGTCATATAACTTAACATAACCAGATGGGAAACCATGTTTGACCACGAAGGGTCCATACCATTTTAATCTGAGTTTTGGAGCTTTGAACTTGTATTTTGAATTGAATAAGAGAAGCTTGTCTCCAGCCTTGAATTCTTTCCGGATTCTAAGCTTCTTATCATGATAAGCATTAGTTCAATCTTTGTAGAGTCTGGAA
>BQNB010003048.1:92500-118401 GCA_026074375.1 Tanacetum coccineum
TTTGTATACTGTGCAAGTAACGAATATTCACAAAAGGACAAAAACGAAGCCAAAACCGACAAAACCAAGCACGGGAATAGAAAGAGCGTAAAAAGTCAAAAGTCAAAGTCAACAAGTCAAAGACCGAAGCCGAGGACATAAACATCTTATTGGGTCAACCCGTACCCAAGTTAATGGACCAGGTCAGCCAAAAGTATTTAGTTACTCATTAAAAGCCCAAATACCCTTTATTACTTAAACTTGGCCCAATCCTCTTTTAATATAATACTGGCCTAAACAAGTTAAGTGAGGCCTAATCCACTTAACCTCCGTTAAAGCCCAACACCCTACAAACCTTACACAGTTAGTCCTTAAGGACTAACATTGCTAGTCCTTAGGGACTAACAAAATTAGCCCCTATAACTTTTAAACCTTTGCATCCTACGTCCTTTTCCTTAACTCCAATCAAAATTAAACACACAGTATCTCAAAACCCAATTCCCGCCAATCCCTACTACTATTCATCTGTCCCTCTCACCTCTCCCCTACACCACGACAAACAACACTCACACCCCTTAACCTAAACCCCACCCCAGATGAAAACAAAGCCACCTTGGCAATCCCTTAGAATTTTATTGGACGAAGTTGATCAAGGTCTTAGATTGGTTTTAAAGAAGCACAAATGAAATTTAAGGGCTTGAATTGAATGGCTTAGGGAGCACTCTTAAGCCTCTCACAGAAGAAACGCATCTAAGACCCATGGCTTTTCTATAAATAGATTAGGATTTCCCTTTGTAAAAAGTATGTAGTGTAGGAGTAGTGTAGACTTGTTTTTAAATTATTTACAGCTTATTTGTTTTATTTATTGTATTTTAAATGTCAAGCATTGTAATCTTTTAAGTTTTAATGAAATTTTAGTTTTTAATGTTTTATGCAAACTTTTTTCACCCGTATGCTCTTTATCTTAATATTGTTTCCAAGTTATTTTTACAAGCTCTTTAAGCTCTTAAAACTCACTGCTACTCAGTTAAGCTTCTCAATAGCTTAACTGAGTTTTCTGTCTCATACAATGAAAAAAAGGATTCTGGTTTAAGCTTTTGGATGATAAGCTAGCAATGGATGAGCTTATTGGTTTGGATTCAACTTATTGACAACAAGCTGAATCCCTAGAGCTTTAGGTTCTTCATTATAAGCTTAGGGCTGCAGGTTATTTTTATTTTTTTTTCCTTTTACATGCTTTCAAATTGCTTATTTGCCAAACTGCTTATTGTCTGCTTATTATTGTTTTCAGTTGCTTATTATGCCTAGAGTTAGCTTAATAAGTCTAGTGAATGGTTTAGGATGGTTTAGTTTAAGTCTTTTTTAAATCTATCTCTATTTGAGTTAATACTGCTTAGTGATGTAGCTTATAATTCAGTGCTTATTTTTCCATTATAATTGCTCAAATGTCATTAATATTCATATATTTCAATCTGTTTTATCATTTAAGCTATATCGTAGTCTAGGTTAGCTTAAATATTTGTTTTTCAAGTTTTTAAAGGGGTGTTTGGAGATAGCTAGCACTAACTTATGTTAGTGCTGTCTGGACCACTTCTAGGTTTAAAAAATCAATTGATTTAGCTCTTTTATAGTCTAATAAACTGTTTTAGATAGGTTTTAAGGTTTATAAATCAGTTTTAAGAGTTTGTCTATTAATTTTAAGATTCTGTAGGTTTGTAGCTTTATAGCATAGCTTATTTGTTTAAATTTTGATTAGGTGCTTAAGGTGTCATTTTCAATGCTTGTTATGCCCCTTAATAAAAATTGCAGTAGAATTGTTTTAGTTTTAGGTTTTTATTAGTCATTTGAGTTTTAGTTAAAAAATATTCTAGTTGTTCTTTTCATTTTTCCTAGTGTTAGAAATCCAGATTTATATTGAAATTTTTGATTGATTAGCTTGCTTAGGATATGAAAATATTGCATAGGCTCCATCTTGGGACTTAAGCTCAACAATCTGTTTGAGCTTATTGTGTTTTTTTAGCACTTTTTTTCATCGCTTAAAATTTGGGCCCTGCAGTTAGCCTTTTGTCTTTATAAAAAACTTAAAAAGAAAACTCAAACATTCTGAGTTTAATCAGATTGTCAATAGCCTTTTTATAGCTTATTAGTTTTTCAAATGATATAATTTTGCTTTTTCTTATAGCTTGTAGTATAACTTTATCTGTGTTTAGCTTTTAGACCTTAGATGATAGCTTAACTAGCTTAAATTTTAGCTTAAAAAGTGCCTTGTAGACTATTTTGGTAGCTTCTTAGCCAATATTGTTTATTTGCTTATTTGAGTATTTTAGCTGTTAGTTTTGCTTAACTTTTGTTTAGATTGCTTATTAAGTTAGGATTAAGATGCTTGCAGCTTATTTGGCTTAGGGTTGAGCTTATTCAAGCTTAGTAGCATAAGTAGTTTAAGTGAGTTTAGCACTAATGCTTTTAAGTTCTTAAATGCAATTTGTCTTTTATGCCTTTTTATGCTTTTTAGCTTAGTTGTTTTTAGCTTATTTCTAGGTTTAGTTGCTTAATAGGTATAGCTTAATATCTCTTTTAGCTTATTTGATTCTTTCCTTAGCTTATTGAGTTTTTTTAAAGCCAGACAGTCAGCCTTATAGTCATTTAGCTTAAAAGCCTTAACTGTCAACCTTAATTGCTTATTTCTAGCTTATTTTAAGTTTTTATAAAAAGCCCTTTCACAAAAATTTCTTATTCTAGTTGTATAAAGCTTTTCCAAAAAGTAAATTTCAAAAATAAAAAAAACTAGGGAAATTGGGAAGTCAAGGGTGAGCTAGGCTCGAACCCTTGACCTCAACCAACCTCAACCCAGTTTTAACACCACACTCTGCTACCACTCTCCATTGGGACTTTTTCAATATAACTTTGCAAAATTTAATACTTAACCCCTTTTTAGCCATTTTAGCTTTCAGCCTTATTTTGCTTAATAACATCCTATTCCAATAAGCTGTGTGAACCCTTTTATTTATCCTAGGCTTAGAATTGTCCAAAGTAATTTTTGTAATTTTTTCAGAATTTTGAAAATTAGTTTAGTATTTTTAATTAATTTTTTAGATCAAGAGTGTTTTTAATTCATAATAAATAAAATAAAAGTCAAAAAAAATATATTTCTTTTTTTTAAATTTACTTTTATCATTTAGGATCTTTAAAAATTAAATTTGCTTTTGTAGGGTTAAAATTTGATAGTTTAGGATTTTAAAGCTCGGGTTTTGATCCCGTTATTGTTTTTCGTGTTTTTGCTTTAATTGCTTTAACTGTTTACTTGCGTTTACATGTTTTTACATTCTTATTTGTAGAAATAGAATCCCAAATAAAAATTTTGAATTATTCAAACGCGCGATCACGAACTTAACCTCGATTCTCAATTCACGCCTCGTCGGGAAACGACCTAGGAAGGCTTTTTTTGGACTTTACTTTGGATAAAAGTAATCTCTCTTAAAAGCCTTACGGAATACTTACTCTCTCTTCTTAATTAATATTTTGATTATATATTATATATACGTATTAAGCAATTATTACTATATATATGTAAGTATGTATAATTTTTAAGAATTAGTAATGCATAGCTTTATCTATTAGAAAGGTGATTATATCATCCCCAACTCCTAGGTTGAGTTCTTTGCTTTTAACTCGGATGATAGCGTCAGCGGTGTGTATAAATTGTCTTCCTAAAATAAGAGGGACTTTGCTATCTTCCTTCATTTCCAGGATTACGAAATCTACTGGGAATACAAATTTTCCAACTTGGACGAGCATATTCTCAGCAACTCCCATTGGGTATTGGTAAGTGTGATTGGCTAAGCGGATGCTCATCCTTGTAGGTTTCAAGGTACTCACGATAGTGATGCGTAGAGTGAATATGGCATGAGGTTGATACTTGAGCCAAGATCGGCCAAGGCGAGATATTCAATTGAGTTCGCTAAGGTACACGGGATTAGAAAGCTTCTGGGGTCACCTGTTTAGGCGGGAGCTTATTTTGAACAATGACGAAGCATTCTTCGTTTAAGAAGGCAACAAAGATATGCTCCATCTTACTTTTGTTGCTCACTAGATCCTTTAAGAATTTGCCATAATTAGGCATGCCAGCGAGGACATCAACGAGGGGTACGTTGATCCTAACTTCTTTGATCATATCAATAAACTTGGCGTAACGTTCTACCATCTTTTCCTTATATAGGCATTGAGGGTATGGAATTTTTTGTTTATACGACTTGAGCGGTGCTGGATCAGTTTTAGTTGGTTTAAAAGAAGACAGCTCTTCTTCTATTTCGGCTTCGTCAACCTCATCCTCGTTATCATCATGGATGATAATGGTTTTGTCATTCGGGTTTACTGGTGGATCATATGTCTTACCGCTGCATGTGGATACGGCATTCACATGCCCATTTTGTGTAAACGATGGTCGATAAGGTTTTTCACTTGATGGTGAAGGTTTCGGGTTGGTTTGGGTATTACTCGGAAGTGAACCAGTCGGTCGGGTGGAACATTGGTCGGAGAGTCGACCAAACTTGGTCTCAAGGTCTTGAATCGCATCTTGGTGATTCTTTTGTCCTTGTTCGACTTTGGTTTTGAGATTGAAGAATTGGTTTTTGACATATTCGTTCGATGATCTTTGAGCTACTATGAATTCTCTCATGGTTTTTTTGAATTCGGTTTCCTCAAGTTTCTTCTCGGGCGTCGGTAGAGGGTTTGAGTGATTGTCATCACGGGGTTGTGAGGTTCGGTTGTCGTCTCGTGGTTGGCGGCCGCGCCAGTTTCCATAATTTCTAGCATAGTAGTTTCCTCGATATCCTCTGTAGGCATAGTTAGCTTCTTCACCGGGTCCTCCCGTTGGTTTGTCATCACATTTCGACGATGGGTGTGGTCCTCCACATTTGTTGCATCAATCTCGCATTTCCTTCATTTCTCCTTTGATCTCTTTGAATTGCGAGTAGATTTTGGTTGTTAGCGCTTCTATCTTTTCCATAAGCTTTGATTTGTCGCTACCTTCCGCGAAGGCAACGGTCTTCCGAATAGGTTTTGCTTTGATATCTTTAAACCAATCGAGTTTCAAGAGCACTCGGTCTTTAAGCAATTGATATGCCTCGTTAGGGGTCTTATAGAGAAAAATTCCTCCAACATCAAGGATGGCTTGGGTAGCCTCGTCAAGACCGTGGTAGAATATTTGGATGGTGGTTCCTCGTCCTAACCCATGTCCATGACAACTACGAAGTAAGTCCTTCATGCGAAGCCAATCATCAACGAGGGATTCGTGTGGATTTTAGGTGAAACCTCGAATTTCTCCCATGAGTCGATCAAACATTGCGGGTGGAAAGAATCGGCTTACGAAAGCTCGCCTCGTCTTTTCCCAAGCAGTGATAACACCAGGACTCAATTAGTCGTAGGTTTACTTGCCAAAGACAAATCACTTAAGGTATGACTATGACATTATAAAGCGTAGTTAATGATCAAAGAAAAATATATTTTCTTGCATACAAATTAATCATTTGCATAAACCATTACTAATCAAATGATCTCAAGTAAACACATGATTAATAATAAACTAGTTATATTATCAATAAGACAAAATAAGATTAACCATAAATGAAAATAATCTTTCCAAAACTTTTCAAATCTAGAATATCTTTCTCTTTTCATGTTAAGAAATATTATCTTCTAGAAGAATCTATTAAATATGATTTTAAGTACATAAGAATATTTTGTTAATCTTTGGGGTTAATCACTAAAATACAAAATAAGTACTAGTTGCATCACACGGATCTACCATAACCAAAGACAGATACCGACTACGGCAGATCCGTGTATCTGACAACCAGGCAAGAAATTTGAATTTCAAAATTGCCTATAAATAGCAACCAAATGTTTTCATTTTCTTACATATTTTCTCTAGTATATTTATTTTCTCTCATATTCTTTGATCATCACACTTGTTTTATAATCCATTACAAGCGATCTAATTATTTCACTCTTTAGTGAAGAACACAAAGAAGACATCAAGCTTCAAGTGTTATTAGTTTAGTCGCGTCATCTCACTTGTGATATTTATCCACCTTCATCTATTTGTCTTGTGTTATCATATGTGTATGATAGGTTAGTATTTTAGTCCTTAAAATACATAGAGTGTTAGATTGGTTCTATCTCGAAGTAGAACTAGGTATTTAGCTTAGTAACAGAAAAAGTGTAAGCGACGTGTACAGTTTTCTCCACTTAAAGGGAGCTTGTTTACAAAGTGAAGAAAACTCTCGAGTTGGGTACTCGGGGAGTGGAGTAGGGCAAATATGAGCTTCATAGCCGAACCACTACAAATCATTGTGTCTTTGATTTGATCTTTCCTATCTTTACTTATTTACATTATGCATTTGCTTATTTATTTATTACATCGCTATCATATACATACGTGTATATCTATTGACTTTACATAAGTAGACAATCTAAGTTTTAAATTTAAAACGGTAAAAACTATTCAACCCTCCTTCTAGTTTCCACAATTGGTATCAGAAGCCAAGGTCACCCAAGATCTTTAACGTATATTGTACATTAAAGCTTGAATCTATTTATGGATTCCGACAAATATCTAGAAGGGCAATCTATGCAAAGCCCGCCACTTTCGAAAGCGATTGTTTTATATAATGGAAAAATAGATTTGAAACTTATGTGAAAGCAAAAGATTTAGATCTTTGGCATATTATCATGAATGGTGATTTTTCATCGGTTGCCAAAAACGAATTTACCAACGTTTAAGATAATCCCTTTTGAAGAACAAACCGATGATCTTAAAAAGAGACTCGCTAAAAATAACGAGGCTAAAATGGTTCTTTATAATGATTTACCTAAAAAGGAATATGAAAGAATTTTATGTGTAAAACGGCTAAAGATATTTGGAAATCGTTGTTAATCACACATCAAGGTACTAACCAAGTAAATGATAATAAAATTAATCTTCTTGTTCAACACTATGAACAATTAGGGGTGTAAACAAGACGAGACAACTCGCGAGTTACTCGAGATCGACTCGTAAACTACTCGAAATCGACTCGATCTAAACGAGTCGAGCTCGAGTTCGAGCTACTTGAGTATATTTTTGAGTCGAGTTTGAGCTCCAAAATACCCGGCTCGTGAAGCTCGCGAGCATTATCGAGCTTCAATTAAATCACATTTTTACCCTTTTATATACATAAATCGAGTCGAGTCGAGCTTGAGTTTTATATGACGAGTCGAGCTCGAGCTCGAGCTCAAAATATAAAGCTTGACCGAGCTCGAGTCGAGTTTCGAGCTCGAGTTTTTGTATTCGAGTCAAGCTCAAGCTTGGCAGTACTCGGCTCGACTCGGCTCGTTTACACCCCTATGAACAATGTACTATCCTTGAAGAAGAATATATTGATAGCGGTTTTGCTAGATTTAACACTATTATTACTAGTCTTAAAGCACTTGATAAAGGTTTATCTAACATGAACTATGTTAGGAAGTTTCTTAGGGCTCTACATCCAACATGGAGAGCAAAAGTCACGGTGATTGAAGAATCGAAAGATTTGCCATCACTAGCTCTAGACGAGCTTATCCGTAATCTAAAAGTACACGAAGTAGTCATGAAAAAAGATTCTGAAATTTACAAAGGCAAAAAGGAAAGGGTCAAGTCCATTGCCTTAAAAGCTAAAAAAGAGTCTAGTGATGACGAGACTTCAACATCCGGAAGCGATGACGAAGAATATGTTATGGCCGTAGGGAACCATAAACAATTCTTTAGAAGGAAAGGTAGAATTGTTAGGAAACCACGTGAGGAGAAGAAGTCATTCCGAAAAAGGGATGACAAGAAAGGCAAGAGTGATAGGAATTTTGAGGATATCACAAATCAAGACCTATATGAGTTTCTAAGAAAGAACTAGAGAGAGAAAGGATGGTTGACATTTGTAGAGAGAGAAAGAAATAATGACATAGAAAAGGTGTTTCTTACAAATGACCAACACCCTCTCCATAGGATGGAGAGGACCCTCTCCATAGGATGAAGATGGCTTATATAGCACATACAAGATGATAAAAAATTTCAGTCGACTTCAGGCCCTGTCAGGACATAGCTAGGGTCTTCCTTAGCTTTTGCAGTAAACTACAAAGTTGTAGCCTACTGAGTCGTGGATCTACCATAAAATTTCAAAATTTTCTACTTACGATGAATATTTTATGAAATTTTTTGTGACAGGGTGTCTAACAATCCAAAAACTAAAAAAACTCAATCTTTTATGTCTATTTAAGTTTTAATCATCGAATTGCATGTCAAACAATTAAAATTAACCAAGACTACATATATCATATATATATCCATGATAAACATGCATGTGTTTATTATGGATGACCCATTAACAATTAATTACTAGAAAATACGATCAATTAACAATTAAACTATCGAATTTATATCATATAAAATTACATACAACCTAGGGTTTTGACTAATTAATTTTAACAATAATAAAGATCCAATCTTTATGATTAAAAACGCCCAAAGGGATTTTTAAAAAAAATTAACCAAAAACCCTAATTTGTCTAATTTGACTTCTTTTGTAATTACAAATTCTACACGATGACTCGTGATGCCACTGTTGGGTTTTATGATCTAATAAACTATTTATTAACACGAGTACGCAGCTGAATAAATAAACTACGTATAGAATATGTAATTAACAAAGGTTCAAGATGTGTGTATTTTTTAGCAATCAACGAACACAATCTTGAATATATGCGTGTGTATAAAACTAGTAACCACGCGAAAACCACCAAAAATCTAAAGCACGATCTCTCTACTTAAACACACACACAATATGTTCTTTAGCAAAAAATTAAGTATGCTAGTACTAATAGTGATAAAGCAATCCAAACGCCTTCGAATCTTGAATCAATCAACACGAAAACCCTTTGAGGGTTGTTTGGGTCGATCGCAAACTAAAACCCTTAGGGGTGTTTGGTTCGATCGCATGAGCTAGGAGGGAGAGAGATAGAGGATAGACTTTTAGGGTTATTGATTTTCAAGTTATTAGAAAACAAAACACCCTAAGCCTCCTTATCTAGCCAACTTAACTTGGATTGCAAGTTAGGCAATTTTACCCACTCATGGAGATTAAGAAACAAATTGGCTAAGGCAAAAAGAAAATAATTCCCACACTTTTTTTTTCTTCATAATTGCATATTAGTCCCTTGTTTAACTATTAATGACTAATAATACTTCCCGCTAAATATATATTAATATTTAACGCTCGTTAAGCTTTATCACTAAATATATTACATTTAATATATTTATTATAATTGTTTTACGTAATAAAATTCTCGGACATATATTATTTATCGTGTACATATTCCTACAGTATTATCTCAAATGTGGTGAGGGTATTGGGTAAGTTGTGCATGTATGCATGTAATATAATGCAAGTTTGGAAGATTTACGTAAAATTTGTAAAATTATATGCAAATGGTTTATAAATCATGCTCATGAGGATGATAACGTAGTAGTTACATGTAAACTAAACTTAGTATAGTGGCGGAAAACATCCAAACGTGGTTTTCGTCATATGCGGGATAACCTCACGATTATACGTAAAGTCTAAAATTTGTTTGTTTAGAATAAAATATTTAAGTTTATAAATAAATGTAAACACAAAATTGCTGGTTGTCACATCCTCCTCCCTCCGACCACCCTCCTAACCGCTGGCGGCTTCGCAAGAATATCAGTTCAAAAGCTTCACTTTAATATTATATACTATTCTTATGAACAATATTTATTTTAATAATCAAATAAATGTTGTTTATGACCACCGAATGCTCAAACTACGATTCAAACCGACAAAAAAAACCATCTAAAGTCGACAACCATGGACAACAACCAGATAACCGAGCATCCTCAATCACCAAGCAACCGTAAGAACAACAATGGCAGCTCTCAACTCAAACGTTGGTCTAGAGCTCGAGTGATTAAATATGGACGTAAGTTGCACCACCCTGTAAATGTTAAAGATCACAACAAAGATGATACGCAGTTCCATGATCCTTTAGAAGGGGCTGACGTGTATCATTGTTCTTCGTCCGAAAATGATGATATAAAGATGGTTAGGGATAGAGGGAAGATTATATACATGGTCTCTGATGGGTCCGAGAGAACTGCTGAGCATTCTGTTAATGCGGCGTTGGGTCAGTTTGAACATTTTCTCATGAATACTCGCTTGTTCTCTGGGGTAATATTGCTTAATTCTTTTGTAATTGGGTTCAATGTTATTTTTTCTTTTTTTGTTAAAGTGGTTGTTTGAGATTGATTATGGAAAGGTGATGTTTTAAACGTATGTTAGCTTCTTGAATTTGTACTAATCACTTTTAATGAGTTTGATATATTTATATAACAAAGTAAATAGATACGATAATGGTATATAAATAGTTTAGGGCAATTTCAAAACTGCATTTTTCTAAGCATAAAAGCAATCCCAAGCATTCTCTTGTAAACTGAATTCTGAATATATGCTTATTTAAAAAGTATAAGGAGTCTTTGCGGTGCATATTTTTTGGGTATTTGTATGATTTATAAGAACTTTGAGATAAGCAACTACTGGTGTCTTATCTGAAAGTAGTTATTTTATAAGCATACAAGCTCTGTTTTCTCTAATGGTACTAATTTGTTAAAAGTACTAATAAATAAGCCTCAAGCACTTATCAATCCAATCACTTCCAAACGTTTTCTTTTACATTTAGGCAATGCAGTCCAGGAGTCCTAAACACCCTCTAATCAGTTCTCTTGCGGCTAGTATCAAACTCTTTGTCTGGCATATGAAAGATAAAATGATAGTAAGTAGACATATGACACTTAAATACTAGATACTGATTATAATCGAACTTAACGTTTTTCTCCTTGCAGATTAATGATGTAGAACGGCTCATGGATATTATAGTGCAAGCAGCCAAAGAAGATGCGATACTTATCTACACTCTAGCTGATGAAAAAATGGCTGCTTCAGCTCAACACGCTTGCAAAGTTTGGGGTGTGCGATCCACCGACATACTTAGGCCAATTACAGATGCGATTGTATGCCATTTAGGCGTCTCGCCTTCTGGGCTTCCCCGTGGGGCTCCAGGGAGGAAATTTCCACTTACAGAAGAGTATTTCAAAAGAATCGATGCCATTGAGTTCACTATAAAACAAGATGATGGAGCGTTACCTCAGAATTTTTGCAAGGCTGATATTGTGATTGCCGGTGTTTCACGATCTGGGAAGACTCCATTGTCGATATATTTAGCTCAGAAAGGGTTCAAAGTAGCAAATGTGCCTATTGTTAAAGGTGTTGAGTTGCCAAAGACTCTGTTTGAGATTGACCCAAAAAAGGTGTTTGCTTTGACTATAAATCCTGTCATGTTGCAAACTATAAGACGAGCAAGAGCAAAGAGCTTAGGACTTGTTGAAGATGAGAACACTAATTATGCAGAGATGGTCCATGTGAGGGAGGAGTTGGAATTTGCTGCCAAGATTTTCGCACAAAATCCCACTTGGCCTGTTATTGGTAAGAAAGGATTTCCTTGCATTAATGTTCTATATGTCATTGGGTTAAAAATAATGTTGTAGCGAGCATCATGTATATGTGCAAATTTATGCATAACTGATAGATCAAAACAACGAATTATAAATTGAAAATTCTCTCCTTTAAAGAAGGTTTACCCATAGTGTTGCATGGGGAATTGAACATAGAGAACCACTAATCAAGATTTAGAAAGAAAATTAGGAATAAGCAAATGCACGGCAAACTGTCTATTTTGCTATAATGTGCCTGTCAAGCATCCATTCTTCCATATGAACACTTTATTTGCTTGTCTAATAGGTGTTTGCTAGGCATATGATATCCACATGGGAATTGATATTTACACATATAGTTTTACTTTGTACATGGAAGATTGTTGTGATTTTACCTTTATACCCTCTCGTTGTTATTAGCATTTCGACATTTCTTTCCTGTGTTATTTAAAACTTTTTGGATCCATATGACATATTTGCGATAATACAACCAAGGTCTTTGTCCATGCCCAATTTCAGTGGACTTCTACAATATTATTACTCAACGACAAACTGCGGATAAGACCCATTTTAAGCTTCTTAGTCATGTCCATTTTTTTAATGTCTCTTAATCATATCAAGTACTTATTTAATTTGCGTTGTTAACTAAGGCATGGTATCGATAACATGAAATCATGGCACTGGTTGTGTGAAACAAATATAAGAGTAATGCATAAACGCATTTACTGATTTTCCTATCTTTTAAAAAGTCCAAGAACTGTTCTAATCATGACAAATATATTCATGGTAAGACGAGATCACACATCTGCTCGTTCTTGTGGTGGCGGGTAGCACAAAACTATAATTGTACCATCATTGCTACTCGGTCCATGACTTACTTCCAATTTGGCTCGGTACGAATTCATCATTTTATCAAAGGTTTTCATGATGTTTTACTTTCTCGTTATTAGGGCACATACGATAGTGATTTTTTATAGAAAAGGGATATGGTTCATGACACGCACTCGTTTTCGGATCCACTGTTATTTTTTAGTTTCAAGAGGTAAGGTCTTGATAAGCCAAAAGAAGAAGATGAAGAGGAATATAATACAGTCAAATTGATGAAGAGAATCAATTACTAATATACATGTGGGGGGCAGAATAGTAAAAATATTTTTTTTTCGGTGTAAAAAGTAAAACTGACCATGTACATATCGCTACCCATCCACATACACATCCTCATACGCCTGAAACATCATATAAGCGAATATTAACTACTATTTTGTTATGCAGAAGTGACAGGGAAAGCAATCGAAGAAATTGCTGTTATCGTATTAAGACTGTACCAAGATCAGAAACACAGGTCCGCAATGCCAATAATCTCAAAATACTACTAGGAGTGTCGCAACTTCATGCTAATAAAAAGATGTATAAAATCTTGTTATTTTTAAATGATATATCTTCATATCTTGAACTTTATACATAATATCAAGATCATGTCTTACTAGTATGTTCAACTCAGATATATATGTGCATAAACCCCTCTGATTATCGTTTCAGTAAATTTCTTTTCAATATTCCGAAATCAACAATGCTCAAAGTTTAAATGGAATAATATTCCCCCTCCACATAGCCCTTCGTCTTTTTTGTTTCTTTTGTATAAGAAAAAGCAGTTTTTAGATGAAAAGAAAAAGGCGAAAATTTCAAGAGCTTGCATATACCATAAACAGAAGGCATGTTAGATTGGTCGCCTGTATTAAAGCATTGATATCCTTATGGTCCAATCAAGTTTTCGATATTAATCAAGCAAGTTGTCATCCACGTTGTGCTTGGCTATGGAGAGGGTGAAGTATATCAATAGGATGGTTCCCATGCTTGACCTGTAGACATTGAATAGTTTACATATTAGTGATATGATGTTTGTTGCATCATTATTATGTATAAAGCATTTGAACAGTGCGGTGACAGGTACTACTCAAGCTGCTTAAGTATAAATGTTGTGTTTAGTTGGAGAAAAAATTCTCTTATTTTTTATCTTTAGTTTTGTAGAAATTTTGGAAGGGGAATTCATCTTCACAAAACACTTGAAAATATTAAAAATGTGTTTAGTTGATGTTTGCATTTTCTGTTTTGAAGAAGGCAGCGGAGGGTTTTGGGTCAGAAAGAATAACAAGAAAATACAGCGATTTGAACGCGATTTTTATTTTCTTTGTTTTGTATAAAATATTTTGTGAAAAGCGTATGTATTTTCTCTAACTAAACGCTATTAGCCCGTATTATTATTATTAGTATTATTATGTATAGTTATTTGTACCGATCCTTAATATTGTACCGATCTTCTAGAATGATCTATGAAAACTATATATTGTACCGATCCTTAATAATGGACATGAAACAGTTACTCACTTACATGGTATCAGACACCATTGATATCGATCCTAAAACCTAAAACACAAGACCTTCCGCTCCTGTTCTTTTCTTTAATTTGTCGATCGTTGGTACAAGTGTTTACCAGTCGACATAGTTTATTTGTTAGATAAGGATTGTTCGTTCGTTGGTTTTGGTCTAGAAAATCACAGTCGACATCTTTTGTAAAGTCGATTCTCAAACCCTAACTACGATTCTCTTCAATACAAAGCCCTTGTTATTATCTCTTCATTGAGTCAATCGTTGGTTGATTTTGATAACCAGTCGACCTTGTTTCTGGTACGTTGACTGTTGGTTTTGTTGATAACCAGTCGGCATATTATTTGGTTAGTCGATCGTGTTAGGTTTTACGATCTAATTTAACAATTAAACATATCACGAGTACGCAGCGAAAAAGATAAACACGTATAGAATATGTAATTAACAAGGGTTCAAGAAAGTGTGTACCTTTTATCAATTAACGAATACACCGTCTTGAATATACGCGTGTGTATAAATTGAATACCACACAAACTAATTAAGTTACCAAAGTAGATAACCTCTATGGTGTGCATACACTACACGTCACCGAGATACGTTAGGATGCTAGTCTTTCTTTCACGAATAAAACAACTGAACACGATGTTCATGTTTAAGTTTTTGTCTATCACACAATCGAATCCCACACGGTATATGACGGTCGATCGTTAACTTTTAAAGTGCAAGGAAAAACAATATCAATTCCATAAGTATATTACATGCATGTAAATAAACACGCATGTATAATCTGAATGCCTAACTCTTCATGCCTATGACTATGTAGGCTTTCAATGTCGTAGGGTATTGATATTATTTATATATGTCAGACGTATAACCTTTTAGAGGTTATAATAATCGTATATCGACTGACTTGAAGGGATAATCATAATCATATAATTTATGAAGCTTAAGGTGTGTTTATTTAGTCTCTAAACTTGTCCTACAAGTTAGACTATAACACCTCTTCAAATTTTATAAATCGACATTTTCCTCCTTTGTACTTTTCATAGTTTGACCGGTCACAACCAACACCTCACGGGTTTGGTTTTCGTACTAACAAGTTTCCTCACTTGTTAAGGAAAAACCAAACTTTCCTTTTTGGCGTTTTGCACATTAGTCCTTTAACTATTAAACACTAATGTTTATCGTTAAATACTTTTAACGGTCGTTTACTAAAACACTATTTAAACATTGTTTACGTATTAACGTGTGCGTCCCCTTAGGCTCGAATATAATTTTCGGACATATATTATTTGTACATGGTCATATTCCAACAGCTCCCACTTGGACATGTACCAAATAATATAATAACATTGGTAAGCGTCTAGCAACACGCCAATGCTCCCGAAAAATTCGAGTATGGTTTCACATGATCATTGAACAAATGATTTGTTAATTTACAATCCCTTTGTTTCCGATACCGTTGTTAAAATTGGATATGGATCAATGTCATTCCAAATTTTAACGATTCTGTTTCTCATATATGAAGTAATCAAGATTACTGAAAATCAATGAGACATATCTTCATGAGTTTTCAGGTACGGCCATACACACATCTGATTAATTCTATGAGGGGCCCAGTGGCATCTTCTTCAACTATTGAAGGAACAAATTCTATTTTGACTACAAGTGTCCAGTCATCATGTAGCATAAACCATTCTGACATAGCCCTTATTAGTTACCTTATTCAGGATAACTTAAACTATATCAAGAAGGAATATCCACATATGCTAAACCTACTTGCATCTCAAGTCTAAGAATTTTGTAAATAAAATCACTTACAAGATTCACTTGATGACATCGATCCATAAAGTGATAATCTTGTTGCGGGAAGATCCAATATTCATCTTATGAATATCATGTGAGTTTGGTGGACTTATCCTTAATATCACCAATATCAAATATCTCCAATATCACCAATCACTCAGAATTGTCTTAGTTTAACACTATTCCCATATTGTTAATCGACAACGGATTAATTTAGAATAATACATTTATTATTCATGGATTTAAACATGCAAATATAGGACACAATTTATATTAAATATAACCCACATACCTCGTATCATTATCATTAATAAAATTATCTATAACATCCCTTATCCAAATACTAAATAGATCAAATGCATGAAAATTCTAGTTGACAAATCATGCCTCAAGATACGACAATCGTACTTGTTGACAAGGCTTAGATTTCATAATTTCAACTAGATTTGATCTTTAGGAATTTTGAGAATACTTATTTTAAGAATTCAATAAGTGAAGTTCTTGAATATGTATGATGATTGTTTGTTCATATATATCTAAATATCTTGACACACTATCATCTCATAAATTGTGTAACATCAACTATTGACAATCATTTTCCACAGCTTCCAAAACTGTAAAGCATTCTTATTCTTTAATGTGTAATGCAACTATGCTCTTAGTTAAGCACAACTAGTCCACATGGTCTTCATCAAACATGAAATCATACCATAACTAATATTGAGTGTCATCTTAATTAGATTTAGCATCCGTGTACAAAAACATCCCCATGCCTTTTAAAATCCATAAACGATGAATATTCTCTTAATAATGTTTGGCACCTCATGAACTCCAAGTTCATTGGTTTATTCTTATTGCATAATAAATTGTTGCAATATATATCCTTAGATTTTTATTACTCTGGAAAAATCCATAATCTAAGAAGAATTCCAAAACCAAACATATCCTATTAAAATATTCGATTTAATTATTATCAAATAACTTTTGATTAAATACCAATGTTGTCAAATCATCTTGCATTCATGCGTGATACAACTATTCATCTACACAATATGATGTACATAATGAATCATTTAGTCCAACTAATATTTCATTGATGTTCTATCTTATCAAAAGATATGAATCCATTTACACTTTCTAAATGATATGTCATGTTGTGTTAGACTTATATACCATATAAGTTTATTACAGTAATCATATTGCTTCAAGGTTGTAATTTAATTTTCTAAATCTTTCAGGTGAAGGAATCCTGAATATAATACTTCCACTAGCTTTTAGAAATACTCAAGAGTTATCTTAATTATAATTAAATTCAAATCAAGTAAATAATCTAATTAATAATAAACTTAAGATTATCCTCCTAGATGCTTACAATAATCCATACTTGGATTCTTGCCACTTTTACACTTCATAAAGATTCTATGAATTCATAAACTCTTTTGATTACTAATCGTCCTCGCAATAGTAATCATTCAAGGAAGAGTTTAAATTCTATTGCCATATTTCATCTATATGAACTCTAGTATGACAATCAACCATCTTTATATACTTAATGTACATAGAAAGAATATTTAATCACAATCAATTGTTTGAGTATGATTAAAATCATATCTTAATACATGCATTAAATATGTGTACAACATTGTCCATATGAGATTGATACCTAGAACATTACCACTTTGGTTTTTCTTCTCTATGAGGAAACTCATTATAACTTCACAGTCTAACTGTTTTAGTTAAAGATCAATCAAATTACAAAATTAATTATCTTGTGGACAGCATCTTAACATTCATAGCTTGAGTCTTTATCAAATTCAAAATTCAACAATGCATATTAATGGTTACACCATGATACCGAATTCAAAATTTAATAATGCATCTTTAACGGGTTCACCATGATCCTGTGACTCATATTCCTCACTATTGATATAACATTTATCAATCAAGTATTTGAGGTATCCTTGCAGATCTACGAATGAATATTATAGGGTAATGGTGTCTACAAGACCGAAGTCTTGATGAGTCTCCCCGAACCTTATCCTTGCAACTATATAGTATTTTTGCAAATTACGTTATTGATAAAAATTAAAACTTTAATTTAAAGAATACATTACAAACTATAAATTGCTAATCTAGTCATGAAAGATTTTATATCGGATGTAAGCCGAATCCACTTTTAACCTTTTGCATTAGATAGTCCATAATAAATCTTATTTCGATAATCATTAGTCATGTTTATGTTTGTTTTTCGAAAAACCCTTTTATTTTCTCACAAGTTAAGAACTTAAAATAGAACATATAAACATCAACTAAACTAAATAACATTTATTTAAACACACTTAACAATTAAGGCATGCAAACATTAAATATGATCCTAATTATCTAATAATTAAACAATGTATTTATTCACATAAATATTTTAACTATTTTAGGCCCCATTAATTTAATAATAAGGGTTTTCCCGAATTCTTGAATCATGGATCTTACCAATTAAGAAAATATTTAAAATTATGCGAATCTTGATCATATTTAAACCAAATATTTTTAACAAAATAACAAGATTTAAATATTTAATATTAATCCATGATAAATTTGCATGATTTTATCATGGATCTCCATTAACAATTAACAAAAACTTAAAACAATTAACAATTAATACATCAAGTTTTATATAAAATTGCATACAACCTAGATCTCGTCTAATTAATTTTATTAACCATCAAGATCAAATCTTTTTAACATAAAACGCCCATCGGGGCATTAAAATTAATCACGAAACCCTAATTTGTTCAATTTTATTCCTTGTAATTAAAGATTCTACACGATGGCTCGTGATGCCACTGTTGGGTTTTACGATCTAATTAACCAATTAATTAACACGAGTACGCAGCGGAATTAAAGATCACATGTAGAACACATTAATTAACAAGGATAGAAGATGTATACCTTTTAGCACGAAACGATACACCGCTTAAGGTAACCGTTAACACCGTCTTCTATATACGCGTGTGTATAACGTCACACGCAAAACCACCAAGATCTAAAGTAAGATCTCTCTAAGCTTCCACATACAATACTTTCTTAGCAAACAACGAAGTATGCTAGTACTAGTAGTGATTTAGCAAACGATCACCTCTTCGTTCTTGAATCAATCAACACACGAACACGAACATCACGGTGGTGGTGATGGTAAACGATCGACACAAAACCCTAAAGGGTGTATGTTTGATCGGTTTAGAGGAGGAAGGGCAAAACCGAAAAACCCTAAAAGGGTTGTTTGGCCGATGGACTAAGGGAGGGAACAAGAGGGGGTTTTTAGGGTTTTGACTTTCAAGCATACACCTAACAATGAACCTCAAGTCCTTCTTATATAGCCTACACAACTTGAAGAACAAGCAAGCAAGCCCAAACCCCTTTGGGTTGTAGGTTCGGCCAACCCAAGGAGAAGAGAGGGAAAAACCAAACTTTCCTTTTTGGCGTTTTGCACATTAGTCCTTTAACTATTAAACACTAATGTTTATCGTTAAATACTTTTAACGGTCGTTTACTAAAACACTATTTAAACATTTTTTGTATTAACGTGTGCGTCCCCTTAGGCTCGAATATAATTTACGGACATATATTATTTGTACATGGTCATATTCCAACAGCTCCCACTTGGACATGTACCAAATAATATAATAACATTGGTAAGCATCTAGCAACACGCCAATGCTCTCAAAAAATTCGAGTATGGTTTCACATGATCATTGAACAAATGATTTGTTAATTTACAATCCCTTTGTTTTCGATACCGTTGTTAAAATTGGATATAGATCAATGTCATTCCAAATTTTAACGATTTTGTTTCTCATATATGAAGTAATCAAGATTACTGAAAATCAATGAGACATATCTTCATGAGTTTTCAGGTACAACCATACACACATCTAATTAATTCTATGAGGGGCCAAGTGGCACCTTCTTCAACTATTGAAGGAACAAATTTTATTTTGACTACAAGTGTCCAGTCATCATATTGCAATAAACATTATGACATTAGCCATTATTAGTTATCTTACTTAAGGATCACTTAAACTATATCAAGAAGGATTTTCCAAAATATGCTAAACCTACTTACATCCCTAGTCTAAGGATTTTGTAAATAAAATCTACTTACAAGATTCTTTGTTGACATCGATCCATAAAGTGATAATTTGTTGCGGGAAAATATTAATTTTCTCTTATGAATATCATGTGAGTTTGTGACTTATCCTTTATATCAGCAATATCAATTATTCCAATATCCACCATCACTTAGAATTGTCTTATTTAACACTATTCACATATTGTTAATCGACAATGAATTAATTTAGAATAATACATTTATTATTCATGGATTTAAACATGCAAATATATGACACAATTTATATTAAATATTATACCCCATATCGCGTTACTTTATTCATTAATATATTATCTATAACAGCCCTTATCCAAATACTAATAGTTCATTTGCATGCAAATTCTAGTTGACAAATCGTGCCTCATGATACGACAAATCGTACTTTTGACAAGCTTAGAGGTCTATAATTTCAACTAGATTTGATCTTTAGGAATTTTGATGAATATTATTTTTAGAATTCAATAAGTGAAGTTCTTGATATGTATGATGTTGTTGTTATATGATATTAAATATCTTGTACTCATATTATCACATAATTTGTGTAAACATCAACTATTGACACAATAATCTTCAACAATTCTAAATATGTAAAGACCAATTCTTTTTAATGTGTAATGCATAACTTTGCTATTGTGTTATGCACAAACTAGTCTCATGGTCATTCACTCTAAACATGTATCTTCATACCATAACTAATTATTGAGTTGTCATCCTCAATTAGTTTTAGCTTTCGTGTTAAAAAACTTCCCCATATCTTTTAAAGTAAAACGATGAATTTTTGTCTTATTAATTTTGGCAACTCATCACTCCTAGTTATTGGTTTATGCTTATTGCACTACCAAATTGTTGCAATATATAGCCTTAGATTTTTTGTACTCTTGAAAAATCACATCCTAAGAAGAATTCCAAAACCAAACATATTTCCTATTAAACTATATCGGATTTTAATTATTAATCTATTAACTTTGATTAATTTACCATGTTGTCAATCATCTTGCATTCATGCATGATACAAATATTCATCTACACATATGATGTACATAATGTTCATTTTGTCGAAATCGTATATTTTCATTGAGGTTTCTCTTATCCATAAGATATTGGAATCCATTTAGACTTTCCAATATGATATGTCATGTGGTGTTAGACTTCTATACTCCATTAGTTTATTACAGTAATCATATTCTTCTAGGTTGTAATTTTAATTTTCTAAATGCTAGTGTAGCGAGTGTCTAGGTGAAAGGAAAAATCCGTGAACTCATAATAATTCCACTAGTTTTTTTTAGAAATACCTCAAGAAGCTTTTTCTTCTAACTATAATTAAATTCACAATCAAGTAAGATAATATAATTAATTATAAACTTAAGAGTATCATCCTAGGAAGTGCTTACAATAATCCCTATACTTGGACTTTTGCCATTTTGTACTCTTCATTAAGATTTTAGGATTCATAAACTCCTTGATTAATAAACGTTCCTCGATATAGTAATAATTCAGGAAGAGTTTTATTCTTATTGCCATACTTTCATCTATATGAAACTCTAGTATGACAATCAACCATTCTTTATTTACTTAATGTGCGATAGAAAGAATTTGTAATCTCAATCATAAGTGCTTGAGCTATGATTAAAATCATATCTTAATACATGACATTAAATATGTGTACAACTTTGTCCATATGAGTTGTGGCTACCTAGAACAATACCACTTGGGTTTTTCTTTCTTCTATGAGGAATCATTATAATCTTCACAGTCTAACTGTCTTTAGTTAAAGATTCAATCAAAATTGTAAATGAATTATTCTTGTGGACAAGCATTCTTAACATTCCAGCTTCTGTCTTTATCAAATTCAAAATTCAACAATGCATATTAATGGTGTACACCATCGATACCGAACTTCAAAATTCATATAATGCATCTTTATGGGTTCACATGATTCTGTGACTCATTTCCTAACTACTGATATACATTTATTAATCAAGTATTTGACGGTATCCTTGCGGTATCTATGAATGAAATAATATAGGGTAATGGTGTCTACAAAGACGAAGTCTTGATGAGTTCCCCCGAATCCTTATCCTTTCAACTATATAGTTCTTTTGCAAATTAAGTTATTGTTATAAAAATTAGAAACTTAATTTAAAGGAAACATTACAAAACTATATAATTTGCTAGTCTAGTCATGGAAAGATTTTATATCGTAAGTATGTTCGGATCACTTTAACCTTTTGCATTTAGAATAGTCATAATAAAACTTATTTCGATATTCAGTAGTCTTGGTTTATGTTTGGTTTTCCGAAAAATCCCTGTTTTTTTCTACAAGTTTATGAACTTAAATTAGAATACATATAATAATAAATATAAAATTAAACATCAACTAATAAATAAAACATTTATTTAAACACACTTAACAATTAAGACATGCAAACATTAAATATGATCCTAAATTATCTATATTAAACAAATGTATTTATTCACATAAATATTTTAACTATTTTAGGCCCCATTAATTCAATAATAAGGGTTTTCTCGAATTCTGAATCATGTATCTTACCAATTAAGAAAATATTTAAAATTATGTGAATCTTGATCAAATTTTAACAAATCTTTTTTACATAAATAACAAGATTTAAATATTTTTATCTTAATCCATGATTAATTTGCATGATTTATCATGGAATCTCCATTACACAATTAACAAAAAATACTTTAAACACAATTAACAATTATTACATCAGTTATTATATAAAATTGTTTACAACTAGATCTCGTCTCTAATTAACTTTATTAACCATCAAGTTCGCAAATTCTTTTTAAACATTAAAAACGCCATCGGGGCATTTTAATATAATTTCATCGGAAACCCTTAAAATTGTTCAATTTTATTATTTGTAATTAAAGATTCGACAAGGATGGCTCGTGATGCAATGTGGGTTTTTCCGATTCTAATTAACCAATTAAATAACACAAGTACGCAGCGATTAAAGATCAAATATAGAAACACATTAATTAACAAAGGATAGAAGATGTATATACCTTTAGCCACGGAACGATACCACCGCTTTAAGGTAATCCGTTTAATTTCCGTCTTTCTATATAGAGTGTGTAGTTACGTCACTCGCAAAACACCAAGACTAAAGTAAGATCTCTCTAAGCTTCCACACACAATACGTTCTTAGCAAACAACGAAGTATGCTAGTACTAGTAGTGATTTAGCAAATGATCACCTCTTCGTTCTTGAATCAATCAACACACTTCGTAACTACGATAATCACGGTGTGGTGGTGATGGTAAACGATCGTCACCAAAACACTAAAGGGTTGTATGTTTGGTCCGTTTAGAGGTAGGGAGGGGCAAAACCCGAAATACCATAAAAGGGTTGTTTGGCGATCGATAAGGGAGGGACAAGAAGGGGTTTTTAGAGGTTTTGACTTTCAAGAATTTACACCTAACATTGAAACTCAAAGTCCTTATTATATAGCCTACACACTTTGGAGAACAAGCAAGCAAGCCCTAAAACCCTTTGGGTTGTAGTTTCGGCCATCCCTAGGAAAAAAGAGAGGTAAAAACCAAACTTTCCCTTTTGGCGTTTTGCACATTAGTCCTTTAACTATTAAAAACTTATGTTTATCGTTAAATACTTTTAACGGTCGTTTACTAAAACACTATTTAAACATTGTTTGTATTAACGTATGCGTCCCCTTAGGCTCGAATATAATTTCCGGACATATATTATTTGTACATGGTCATATTCCAACACTTCGATCCTATCTTACATTTCTCGAAACACAAACTAAAAAACTAAATATTTATGGGTTGTGTTTTGTAGAATTATAAAAACAACATGTTACTCTTCTTAAACATTTTATAATCATTGTTGATAGAAATAATGCCTAAAACGTTATTAATATTTTTTGATCTCTCTACGTTTTGATAATCACAAAATGTAAAAACAATTAATGAAAAATTATTTGTAAACAAGTTATTAGTAGTAAATTTTCATTTGAAAATTTAATCACTTAAAGGTATGAATAAACATATGCTTAATGCATTTTATGATCAAAGAAATTTTTATTCAACCTAACATTTTTTATAAAAATATCACAAACATTTTTATAACTTTTACAAAAGCATTTTTGGTTTTAAAAGAAATGTTTTATTCAAATAAATATTTTGAATTCAAATTTTCTACCCAAAAATAGCTAGAAATATTCTAGAAAACACCTCCTACAGAAAAGTTACATTTTTTATAAAATGTTACAAATATTTTTATAACTTATACAAAACATTTTTGTATTTAAAAGAAATGTTTTATTCAAAATAAATATTTTGAATTCAAATTTTCTATCTAAAAACGGTTAGAAATGTTCCAGAAAACACCTCCCCTGGAAAAGACAAAAAAGGGAGCGTCCAGCTATGGGCGCCCCCCTTAGTGATAAGGGGGCCGACACATGAGCTAAGGGGGCCGGTCAAGCAAAAACGCTCCTAGCTTTGCCTATAAATAGTGGAGTGTTCCCCACTGATTTTCTCACCTTTTGCACCTATTTTCTTTCTGTCCCAAATCAGTTTATACATCTCACACATATTCTAAAAACTTTTGATCATGTAATCATAAGCATTTGTTTCCAAGTGATTCAAGCTTCTTCTTCCAAGTGCAAGAGAAGAACTCTCACTATCGTCAAGATACGAAGTTATTTAGTTTAGTCATTCACAATGTATAGATCGAGTCTATGTATTCTAAACTTGTGTAATAGTTAAATCATGGTGATCATAGAAATGATAGTTAGATCATGGTGATCATAGAAAGAAGAGTTAGATCGGTGTGATCGTGTTAGTGTCGAGGTGAAGTGAAGTGAAGTAGTTCGGCCATAAACATAACGGGTTTGGTTGTACCTCGACATCTAGCTTAGTGTCAAAAAATAATGTAAGCAACGTTGTGTACAGTTTTCTCCGCCTAAAAGGAGCTTGTTGACTAGTGAAGTAACTCTCGAGTTAGGTACTCGGGGAGTGGAGTAGGGGGAAGAGGTGCTTCGTGACAGAACCACTATAAATCATCGCGTCCGGTTTGCATTTCCTTTACCTTTCGCTTTACATTTTTATCTACGCTATTGCTTTACATTTGTACTTGCATCATATTTATATGTGTGTGAATGGTCGTTTATATTATTTAGATGATAATTGTGCCATAGATATAAGTTAATATTATGATTATGCTATAGTGAATATAAATGTTGTATACACACTTTTCACATTGCGTCTAACTTGATCGGCAATTTGATACGAAACATTTTAAATTTTTAAATGGAAACGTATTCATCCCCCTCTACCATTTCCACAATTGGTATCAGGAGCCACGTCGCTCTAATTTTCAAAATAAATGGTTTTAAAAATGGAGCACGATCCATGTATCAAATTACCCATGAAGAGGGATTAAATATGAAAAGTATTTTGTTGCTTAACTTGTATTAGTTTTGTTGTTAAATACACTTAGTGTACTAGCTCAAAGTAAAAATGATGCTTAAAATAAGTGTTATATGTTCAGTATCAAGTTCAAAAAGTTGTACACCTTTCTGCAAAGTCAGTAAACAATTTTGTACAAAAAAATGGAAAATTTGAGTGTCAGATGGCCGGTCCCCTTAATTCTTAGCCGGCCCCCTTATATTTAAGGGGACCACCTGTTTGATTCGGCAGATTTTCGGAAACTTTGAAAATTCATATAAAATTAATCGTAAGTCCGTAGAAGTCGTGCCACCCGCCATTTTAAAGATAATTGAGTCTACTTTCATATAAAAATACTTCCAAGTATTTATTTCAAACTTAAATAAGTTAGAAAGACAAAATACTACTTATTGTCCAAAACGTTGAGTCTCGGTTTAACGTAAAACTTGTATTTTATTTTTTCTTTTCGAGTAGAACATTTCTAGTTGGTATCTTTGAAAAATGATATAGTTAACTTTTCAAAAATATTAAAATTGGTTAATTTTTGAAATGGGG
>BQNB010003049.1:0-38518 GCA_026074375.1 Tanacetum coccineum
TAAGTAGGTGTTTATGCGCAAGGTGTCATTTGGTGGGCTATCATTTTTATGGTGAAGGTCGTATGGGTCAGTATACTTTGTGGTTCTTTGTGATTTAACTTTAAAGTCATAATTCTGTGCTACCCATTCGTAGTATCGCCGTTCACGAGTTAATTGTCAATATTCTTGTTCCCATACCTTACTTTAAGGAAGTCATCAAATTTCATCCCATTTCCCCTGACATTCTGTCTCCCATGATCTCAAAAACATATCCATTGTTTTAGCATCCCATTTTCCTCTTTTCCATAAATATCATCATACCCACTACAAAAGCTTAAATCGGGATTGCAAGTAGGCCATATCTCGCAATCTTCTTCACAAGCCTTAAAGGTTGTATGAACAGGTTTGCAAACATGCCATTTTGATACATTTTCAGAGAGATGACTTCCTACTTCATTTGCTTGACTATCGCTACTAGAATTAATAGTGTCTATGATCTCCTCGCCGTAGTGAAAGGTTATTTGTTCCAATACAGGGGAATCATCATTTTCCATTACATGAGGATTGAAATATTCGCTTTCCTGAATAGAGCTTGCCATGTAAATTTTTTCAAGAGGAACATCAAACTTCACTTTTTCATTTCCTACTCCTAACAAAATTTCACCCCTGAAAATATCTATCTGAGCATGTATCGTGGCCAAAAATGGTCTACCAAAAAGTATTGTTTTGTTAGGTCCTTCAAGCGTGTCAATAACTACAAAATCGGAATAGAATAAGAACTTATCAATTTTTACCGGGATATTCTCCACAATTCCTAATGGGGCTTTTTTTGTCATATCACCAACCATGCTGGTTTTCTTAAGGTTAGCCATCTTCAAATGTTCAAACAGTAATTTAGGCATCTTATTAATTCCAGCTCCTACATCAGCCATAACATATATCTTAAGATTACCAATAGTGCAAGAAAGAGTAAAACTTCCTGGGTTTATTTCATTAGATGGTTGCTGATATAGTAAGGTTTCTGAACTATCCCCTTTTTCATCTTCCGCTACGAAGGATACCCCCTCAATTTTGCTAGTCCTGCTAGAAGGTGTTCTAATTTGAGCTTTTTTGTAAATTGACTTGCACTCTTCAACCACTGTTTTGAGGATGTCAATTAGAGTGTCGTCTTCTTCCTCCTTATCCTGCCCAGTCATGCGTTTACTTAACTCTTCATTCAACCGTTCATCTACATCTTCTTCAGAACTTACTTCTTTAGTTTCATAATGAGATTGAGGTGTAAAGAGGTGATAGTTATTTGGGTTATTTCCTAAAGGTTCATGTATTTCATCGGAACGCGGTTAGACGGGTTCGAAACAAGTGGGAATTAAGGGAAAATAATCATTGGTTTTTAGTTTGTCAGGTTGATGCGTGTTTTCCAAGCTCTTAGTTCTTCTCAGGGTGGTTAATCTTGAATTCCTAATATATCTCCAAGGACCCCTTTTCATTTCTGCCTCATACTCTATATATTATGCTATAGTCATATCATTGATATTCTTTGTTATCATCCTACCGGATTCGGTTCTAATCATTCTATGTGTTTGTTTTTCCTGTGTCAACATTAGATATTGCTCAATGGTGAGGTTTTCAATGTCTACCTCGTTCATCATGTTTCCTGAGAAATCATTGAAAATATTAGAAATTAAACTACAACTAAAATTAGCTCCCCGGCAGCGGCGCCAAAAACTTGATGCGTAAATTGTTCTAAATAATATTTTGCCAAGTTTTAAATTTATAAAACTCAATTATTGATACACGCACTAACGGGCAGAGAACCCTGTCGTAGATTGTGCAGTTGCTTGGTAAATCTGAGTTCGTCCCAAGAGATAAGGTTTAATAGTTCTAATTTGATTGTTGTCATGATTAAAAATGGTTTTAAGATTGATTTTAAGAATTACAAAAAAGTAAATGCAATAAAATAAATAGATAAAAGATATCAGGGAGAAAGGTGTGCTAACCTAACCATTTCATTACCAATGCTATGATTACATTTTCCTGTGCAATGTTCAATTATAAGTTTCATTAGTGGTTCTAAAATCGACAGACCTGAATTTTCATTTAAGGTCAGTCCAATGCTTACTCTGCGATCCTACATTCCTATACGATCACACGAGCAGGGCATCCAAGCTTGTAGTGGTTAAACCCCAACTATCCTTAAGACCAATCTATAATCTAAACTGATTATTAACCCCCTCTGAAAGAGTTCCTATACTTTTTAAGTATTTAATGTGACAAATGCAGTAATTTAGTTAATTCCTACACTAGGGATAGATGTCAAGCTACCATAGTACCCCACTAATCCCAAGTTCAACATGGTAAGTCTAATATTAGGATTAATAAGATCTAAGCCACCCTCTATACTACCAAAACATAAGGATCAAATGAAAGGATATAAAGATATCTAACAAAACCATAATTAAATAGGAAATCATAATCACAACACTAGTAACTACACGGTTAGGCTAGCACTAGGAGTGCTTAGCCGCTCATAGTAACAACAATGCAAGAATTAATGAATAAAGACATGGATTGAAGTCCTCATATATTCTAGTATTAGAGAAAGAAATGAACGATTGAATACAATAAGTATGCTAGTGCTTCTTCTGTTGGACCTCGTTTGAATGCTTCGAACCTTAAGGGTTTGGGTTTCACCCCTTAGAACTATGTAGGAAGTGGTGTGGGGAGTCCATGCGAATGAGCCGGAGGGAGGGCTCCTATATAGGCTTTGAAAGGGTTTTTTAAGGCGTAACCCTTATAGATGTTACCGCCGTAGATGCCTGCTACCAATCCTCCTATCTTTTTAGGCATAAAAGGGTGTTACGTACGTGCGTAACCCTGTCGCGAAATGTGCGCCGTAAAGGCGAGTCAGACACATCATCTCTAGTATATTTGAAAGTTGCGGCGTAATCTTGGAGACCGATTTACGCCGTAAAGTGTGTGACGACTCATTTCTTTGTTGGGGTATGTTACGGTGTAGACCTTCGGGGATGTTACACCGTAAAATTTCCTAGGGCCTCTTCACTTTGGGTGCGATTTCTAGCCAAATATCCGCCCTGTTATTTTTTGTTTTGTTCTTTTGCTAAAATGCTCACTTTTGATCCCTGAAACTAAATAAGATAATTAAGTGACGTTCTTTCATCACAATAATAACAAATTTTGTAATCAATTATATAGGAATTGATATTAAAATGTAAATAACTATTTGGATGTTATCACCTATGGCCACAATAAGCCCTAAACAACTAATCAATGTTGTTTTGGCCATGAGAACATATAAAAAACTTACACTGTAATAACATAGAATTTAATAAGATACAAAATATTATTTAATATTTTTAAACTTGACATACAATGGAAAATAATTTTTTCGAGAACAATTAGTTGGTCAAAAACTCATAGTTATACATCCTTACTAATGAGGAACCAACTAAGGAAAATTTGGCAAGTTCATATGTTTAGGAGTTTTGTTAAAAGATTCTAGGGATACACATGGTTTCAAATATCATCCAACATCAATCTTTGATTTTCTATTTCAAACTTGTCGTAATTCAACATCCTCACCTATATAAAATAAGCTATTGTCAAGCTAGATCTTTTCCCAAAATGGTTGTTCCCCTTGAGTTTGTTACGAAAAACTATAAAGTTAAGATAAAACTAACTCATGGCTTGAAGTAATGTAATAAAAATCAGTTTTCACAAATATAAAGGTAATCAAGTAAAGAACACAAAACTAATTTTCAACGTTTAATTCTTATAAATCTTATTAAGAACTATACCTTATTTTTTGTGGAACAACTGTTTAATGACAATGTGTGTGTGTGATCTCATCACTAACAACTTAGTATAAATTAAAGTATTATGCTAAGTTGACAACTATGCTAACCAACTAAACTTGTTCAGGGACTTAATTTATTTGAAGGAGTAGGTATTTGTGAAAGATACAACTTTGAATGCACAAACTTAACCTACTCCCGTTTTATCATAGTTCTCTTTATATAGGTAATGTTAAGTGTAGGTCTTGATGATTTGTTGGATCTAGATTTGATGAGACAAAGATGAATAAAGAGAATGAAACACAAAGGATAAACCGCAAATGCTAGAAATTCATTGAAATAAATATGATAATTTTGAAGAAGGTCGTAAGAAGACTCTCTCCTTATTCAGATAAAAGATAACAAAGATAATTCCTCAATGATTATCAATGATTTATTTGTCCTAAGTGTTTAACTCCTTTGATAAGTCTTGGACTCCTTATTTATAAAAGGAGACCCAAGCGAGTAGTTTTAGTCTGTCTAAGAAATGATAAGACACCTAAATGTTTGTGTGTGATGTGTGGATTATTCCAGGTAATAAGAATGTAGATGCCATAAGTAGTATTACCTCAAGGTCAATGTAACTTGATCTGAGTTTACATTTCATTGATGGAACCGTATATTCTGATCAAAATAATATTAGGGCTTGGAGCTGTTTAAATAAAGAAAAACCTTGTTATGGATAACTTTGATTTGGTATCTTATTCCAGCTACATGTTAATTGTCCTTTGTTATCACAAACTAGATGAGGTCTAAACAACCTCGAGTTATAAACGATCCAAGAACTATCACGTGTTTTAGTTCTATCAGGTGGTATCAGAGCCTCGTGGCTCATGATGTCTAGGATTAAAAGGTGTTGTTGGTGTCGAATCCATAAAAAATAGGTAATATAGTTTCTTGCTTTTGTAATTTAAGGTTATATTCGATTATGTGTTAGGGTATCTTCCGCTAAAGCCCTAATCAGAAGTGATAGAAAAGATATTGAGCGTCATATGTGGACTTTTGATTTCTAAAGGGTGTAACTATGTTTTACAAGAACCCAAAATTGGTGAGCAATAAATGAATTCTGGACTCAAGAAGGTCTCCAATAGATTAGGTACCGGATTTTTAAAAACTCTTTAGTGTTTTTTAGTCAGGTCATATTGTAATTGAGGCTGTTAGATAAATCCTAATTGATTGGTGCATTATGCTGTCGTGTGATTTGGATCTGTACAATTTATTGCTTAGATAATTCGTGCATGAAAGGATTTATGATACACAATGAAGAGATCCAACTGATTGATGTATTGTGTATGTGTGGACGACTATCTGCTTGTGAGTTGATCACATAACCCTAATCTAGTGAAGAATGCAAAAGAAAACAATGGTTGAGGTGAACGTGTATCTCATTATTTAAATTTTCCAAAAGAAAATAATTATTTGAGCGTTTATTTACAATCGTGTTCTCAAAAAGTGGAAAAAGAAAGAATTTTATGGTAATCGAGCATAGTTTACTTTGAGAAAGGCTTACTTGTGGAAACAACTCTATTCGACTAATGGTTTACTGAGGTTATTGAATAAACATACTAACATGAAAAATGAAGTCGTATGTGCTCGAATGATATTTAGTATTCAGCCATGTAATATTGGGATACTACTGTCGTTGGATGCTTGTTTTATGATCGTCAAGGGGGACGCAAGCAGGTTGAGACAGTATGTTGTGTAATGTTCATATGGAAGCTAGAATAATGTTACCATCATGGACATCTATATACTCGTCAAAGTCTGCGCTAGTTGAGTTTTCTTAAATAACTGCTAGTTTGAAGGTTTGTGATGATACTACTGGCCCTATAGTATACTTACTAACTGCGCCTAAGGTTGGAAGCAGTAAATACTATTAGCGTTCATGAATTAATACGACCAAGAAAATGCTCGTTGAAATGTTAAAGCTTCTAGAGTTCGGAGTAGATGGTTGGGCAGGGTTTGTGAGATACTACTATCACTTTGTCCATGTTAAAGAATGAAGAATTATGCACATATGTTAGTGACAGACAAGTTGAGCCTTACAGCGAGCACAAAAAGCCAGAGGGAGGAGGAAGAGTAATCACAAGATCTGTAGACAGATATTAGTGACCAGATAATGTGTTGCTAACAGCTTTGGGAGGAAGGAGAATGCAAATTTAGATACGGATTCGGATTGTTTTGTGACAGATGAAGGGCGTCTGCTAAGTTATTACTGCTTGTTATATTTTGTACTAGCTTTGCGTTTCCATATTAAGTACAGGATAACGTTAGCCGTTAATTGGGACAGAGAAGGAATTTGGATCTCGGATTGAAGAACAGAATTCTTCGATTGTAAGGTACGCTAACATATGTTTTTAATTATTTAGTGCGGTTTAAATGTTCTTAAACGTTTAAAAGCTCGTATTTTTATTTGGAGATTTTAATTGGTTACGAGAAGACTAGTACTTTATCACCTAATGAAGTTGAGAGTGGAGAATATTTAGGTTTGTTGGGGGTTTGTCAAAACCTTTTGCAGCAGGTAACTTGTGTTTGTTGTATATTCTCACTGTTGTGATAAGACTTGACGATATCTAGCAAAGTGTGTGATTTACAAACTTATGTGCTCAATGCTCACATTGCTATCACTAATAATGGAGTTAGCGGTTGTTGGCATCAGTGTCTCACATAGAAGATGAAGGATTTTGTCAGGGGTTGCTAGATAATACTTAACTTTGGTCTTGGAATGAAGTTTGACGTCACTGTGGATAGTACACTAGAATATAAGACATAAGTTTGGTTGTTCCACTTCTGGCAGCCAAATGAGTGTAATGACTTAATTTTTCTCCATCAGTGATCATTAAATATCGTGTGAGCTTAACAGAAATAAAGATATCAAAAAATGGTTAACATATGGTTTCAGGGAAGCTTATTGTTAATTATGTTTAACCATATACCATGCAATTCATCGAGTTGAAGTTTTACTACTGCTCAATCATATATTACTACTGAGCTAGAGTTAGATTTCTACTGCAATTGATTCAATATTCTTTATATGCGTCCTGGAGGGTAATTTAATTTCAATGAGAAGTTTAGGTTTTAGTAAGTGTGCATATTCGTTTAAAGTGGTCAAATCAAAGTTGCTTTACACTCATAAGTCCCTATTGGATGTATACAAAAAAGGGAAGAAAATTAACAGGTTAGAGAAACTTATCGATCCTTGGTGTGGCATGATACAAAGGATGTCTTAAAGTAAGAAGAAATTTGTTTCATTTAGGAGGTCGACTTACATACTCAACTTATCAGGGGAAACTTTGGCTTGATGATGATAGGTTCGTAACATGACTTTGTATTGTTGCTGTCATCATCAAATAGGAAGATTGTTGGGATTCTTGATTTGATGAGACATAAATTCTTAAATAAAATAAATGAAACAAAAATACTTATACACATAAGCTAGAATTCTTCACAACCAGATGGAAATTTTGAAGAACTAGATATCTCTGTATTAGATAAAAGATAATAGAAGGAAATTCTAAATGAATTAAAAGAATTAATTTGTCTAATGTTTATCTTCCCCTGTAAGTTCTGTGACTCCTAAGTTATAAAAGGAGGCACATGAGTGTTAGATTAGTGTGTCAAGAAGATGTAAATACCAAAATGTTGTGTGTACATTCCAGTCGTGAGAATGTAATTCCACTATTTAGTAATAGCCTCAGGGGTCAAGTTAGCCTTTAATCCAGTCACTAGTAATTGATGTGAACCGTGAATTATGACTGGATTCAAATAATAATGGGGTTGGAGTGTTAATAAGAAAAGACCTTGTTTATGAAAACTTAGATATAGGGCCTTAATACCGCTGCATGTTATTGTTCTTTGTTAATCATAGATCGTGTAATGAGGTTCTAAACAAACCTTAAGCTATAAAACGATCCAAGGAACATCACGTGTTTTAGTTCTATCATGTGTGAAAGCTTTAAATTTATGAAACTAAGTATTACTAATTTTATAGACCACCACAAGGGTAAAGTATAACCCCACTATGTAGTATTAAATCTTTTAGGAAAGACCGAGGTATTCCCACAGGAGATTTGATTATGTATCGAATATCATAAGAGTTAAGACGTAATTTATAACTTCTTCAAGTATAATAACAAGTACAACTTTAATCTGGTTATGAATTCAATGATAAAGAGATATGACACACGAGACAAGTTTTCATATAATTCGAAGAACTGCGTAGGCAAATAATTATGCGAACTTTCGATAATAAATTCTTAACTTATAAATGTTTTTCTTCTCGTCATACAAAAAATGTTTCAACAAATTAACTATTCTTAAACAACTGTTCAAGACTTATATTAGATTTCTAAATCAATCAAGTGTTTCACTCAAGATAATTCAGTTACAATTATATCAAATCTATTTTGTTTATACCACTATAACATAAGTCGATTATCCTCCAACCAAATGATAAAGAACAAATTAGCAAATCTATAAACAATATAGTACACAAATGTGATCTGATCGACCTATACCATTATGCGTATATAATCAAAGGTGACAAACAAAGTTGACAAGATCAAATATGATAGGATTTCAATATAAACTTGAGATTAATAAAAGGAGAAAGAAAAAACAAAAAAAAAAAAAAAAAAAAAACCAACAAATAATATATTCCAAACGCTTCTTTGATTATTTATACACATAACCGAGTATTTTTAGAGTTAGCACTCTTATGAGCTATGGAGTTCTCATGAATAACAGAAATAGATAGAATAATAAGAGACATACAAGATTCAGCTAGATCACATATGGTTAACCCGATTACAAATAACCAAACTATATATAACCCTTTCTTATTCGATATAAATAGATTTAACCCCGTCTGACTTCTGATGTTATTTCTTGCTGAAGAATTTTCCCTGCTTGAAACACCAAGGAAGAATAAGAGAATATATAGAAGATTTGTTAGAAGTGTATGTGTGAACATGGGACGCAAGTTCCATCTCTATTTATAGGCGTGGGGACGTGGTCTAGAAGTGCGGCGCAATAAAAATATATGTGGCGGCGATAACTTCTGCCTAATTGTCGGTAAAATTTAAATTCCATGTAATTCTTTGGGATAAGAGCGACCACATCTAGGTTAAAACCGCGCACTTTTTGATATTTAACTAATTTCATTTCTTTCTTTCAGGAAGTGCGACTTACTTTGAGGCGAAGTGGCGCCGTACTTGGCTTTGTTTTGTGACTTTGATTCTTTAGTATCTCTAATTTGACTTCTCCATATAGTACCGTAAACACTTGTTAATCGGATTGGGGTACAGTTTAGTGATCGAAATTTCATCTTCAAAGAGCACCTGGCACATATTATTCATGGCTAGTACGTAACAAAAGTTTTAACGAGAAAAGCAAAAATAATATAAACAATAACGCCTGCCTGAAACATGATAAATAAATCAGGCGTTAATCAAATCCACATATTTATCTATTAGCTGTGCCCTCAAGCAATCAAGCAAGAAAAACAAGATCATTAGTCGTGAACGAGGAGAAGATTAATTTTTTTAATTTTACAAGTGTTTTATATGGTTTAATAAACGATTCAAGGCATAGACATAGTAACAAAGTCATCTCTCTTCACAAAAGTGAAATATATTATTTATTCACACAGTCGACTTCATTATAGTGGGTTTGTATATTGTAGATCGACACAAAGCTGCGCAAACATAATTAGAGTCCTTATCGGTCTGTCGAGGGAAGTAGATGATGATTGAGTCTAACGAGAATTGGATCAGGTGAGTTGCAAAGGGAGAAACCTGGCCAAGGGGTAAGTTATTCTCAAAACAATGTGAAATCCCCATCTACTCATATAGAATGACACCCATAGCTTTTTTGCTTAAATCTGGCATCAAAAACCTATTGTGGTAAACAACCAAAAAATGAATGATGCAGCAACCAACAATGACATCTTTAAAAACAACAACATTCAATGTACAAAAAACCATTTAAAAGAAAAACATCAGCTAAAAATCAAATTTGGTTCCAAGATGTGTCCCACCGGTATGAACAAAAATTCGCTATAGCTGTAGGCTCAAATGAATCCCACTGCAAGCACAACAGTGCTTGCTGATTTAGGAAACAAGGTAAAATAGCTGTTAAGGCCTCAACTCGTTGGATTTGGAAACCTAAGGAAAATACATCTGGTCAAGGTTCAAAATTTAAATAGGTATATCAAGTTGATTTCCAACATAACCCAAACATTGATACACAAGGGCAGGCTCGAGATCAGTAATGGCTTGGTCCCAAAAGAGAACTAATTCCTTTTATTTAATGCAGGCAACATGATGATAAAGGATAATAGACGACAGTGGTTTTGCTCTAAGACAACATACTGGCAACATATCTTACCTTCTGAGTATTGAGCCCTATGATGGGAGATATTTTCATTTGACCGGGAGGAAAGATATACAGGTAAAGGAATAATTAAAACGGTAAACTTAGATTTAGTAATGTTTATTTGTGAAAGAAACTAAAGTATAAATCTGTTTATTGTGTCTCAATTTGTGACAACAAACATAGTGTCTGATCATAAGACATCGTGAGTGCCTTTGATGAGGAAATGATTTAAGGTTGGTATGATACTCATGTGTTGCTTAGACACCTAAGACAACATAATATGTATTACCATTGACCTAAGACCATATTGTCCCTTATAAAAACTAACTTGTGTTTGATTGCCAAACGGCCTCTGGTGGATGAAAGTAAGATGTGGCATAGAAGGATAAGATCATCTAAATTTTTTAAAACCATGGAATAAGTAGGTTAGGAATATCTGGTTATAGGTTTGCCTTTCCAAAAGTTTTGAAAATGCCCATAGGGAACCTGTGTTTGCTTGACCTCAAAGCAAGCAAACATTATTTCATCTACATAATGCATGACAAATTCAAATGAGGTTGCCATATGGTTGAACTCACCTTCTTTCTTGATTGCAATACTATAAAAGAGATGATTGGTCATCTATCTTTATTTTCACAAGTAGCGGAAATATGTAAGGCGGATATATATCTAAAGAAGTTTGGGTACACAGATTTAAGAGAGAACAGCAACGACACCCCATGGAATAAGTGGAGAATCCTTAGGTCAATGGATGGACCTGGCAAAAGGTAATGTGGATCTTCACTTATATATATCCCCTGATTGGATTCTCATCATGTATCTTACTCTAGCATCAAGACCAGATATTATGTTGTGTTGTTTGTGTTGTCTAGACACCAAGTGACACCTAAAGAGTGTCTCTTCATTCTGTAAAGAGAATTTTTTTAGTAACCTTAAAAGGTCAACATTTGGCTAGGACTTTGGTATCACTAAAGCAATATTCCTTTTGACGAAGTGGCCTTACTCAGATTATAGGACCTATGAATGGTGAAAAACAAGATAGAAAAATTCAAACCACTGAGGTTGTCAGTTTTATTGGGAAGTAAGGTGATCGATAGCAATGGCAAAAAAGCGAGACTATTGGTTGCCACCTCCCAACTGAGCAGAATATGTGGTGCAGCGCAAGTTGGCTTTGTACAAGATTCTTTGTGGATTCCAAAATCATTTGCTGGACTATGGTACAATTTTTATGAACACAAAGAATATAAAATTGACAATAAACATTGCAATTTGTATAGTTAAAAATCCTGTCTAACACTCAAGAACATAACATATTGATTAAAAGACATCAATATACTAAGAGACAGCTTCTATGAAAAGAATTGGATTAAAGTAGAACATATTACATCCTATAATAATGTGTAGATATCTTAACAACCCTTTTGATGTGGGAAATAATTCCATACTTAAGTTGTAAGTATTGGGAATGCTCAAATCCTCTAAAATGTATTTTTCTGTGGTTTGTAAAGTTTTATATATGTTTATTTTGCACTGTTATTTAGTTAAATCAAGTGTTTAATCTCTGCTAGGTAAAAAATGCAACTGTTGTAACACATATGTTTTCCCCAATGTTAAGTTTTCAACTGACAGTTTAAATTTTCCTACTGTTGGGGTTAACTTACACTGTTATTGTTTTTTCTCTTGTTTTTGTGACTAAACAAATGCATGGCTGAGCATGTCATATGAAAAGGCTTCTATGGTGTAGCAAAAGTGTGAATCACATCACTTTGGTTACAGTCAAACAGTCTAGTGTATGGGTTATAGTGAACCTCTAGATTAGGGTATCATAAGAGGCTCATGGCCAGTCTTATGCTGACCTCACATGTAGAGTGAGAGGTTTGTGACAATGAATGTCCATTAATACTTGCTATAAGTCCCTTGAACTTTGAGCCACTGAATGTACAAATCTCATTCAATGGGTTATACAGTAAAATTGATCGCACAGAGTTGCCCTCATGTCTCGACTACGGCGATTTTTAGTGTTCATTTGGTGTGCTGTGGCAATATGGTTGTATAATTTATTAGAAGAAGGGTCTTATTCAGCCAAGGACACTTAACCTAGTATGGTTGTGGGTAGGGTGGTGACCAAAGGAAAATTTTAGAATATGGGTTAAAACAGGATAACAGTGTTAATAAGTGTGTTAATTTTCTTATGGGTCGCAATAGTGACAAAAAGTACTCCTAAGATCCATGCATGACAATCATCTTGCTTTTGCGAAGTGTGTAAGTATGGATAGGGTAGGCTGCGTTTTGATTCTTGAAGATAAGTTGATACCTAGGATTATTTCGGCCATGTTTGATCTAATTTGTTTCTCCACAGTTAGCATGAAGTTACCACAACATACACAGGTTGACTATTTTCCCCGCAGACAATATAGCCGTTTGCACTGTTGGCTCAAAAGTATTGTTGCATTAATTATATTTCGTTGATATTTTTTTGGCCGCTTATGTCTCTATATAACTTCTTCAAATAGAGTTTCCAAGATAGTTCTATTCTTCTAAAAGATTTACTCATTCTCAAATCTTAATTATCTTGATTTAACTATATCTTAATTCTTTTTAGTGCCTATAAAATCTCAATTGAAGTTGCCCATAGTACCAATTCATCTAATAATCTTTAACCTTGCACCTTAAACAATGTCTAAGCTTGCCATTATGTGATGTATCACAACATGTGGCAATTTTAGGAGAAAAAATAGAGCAGAACACCCGGACTTCCACCAGATAGTGACTTTCTTGAAGCTTCTCCCCTAAGTATGCTTTATAATGGTTCGTGACCTACCCCAATCTATTGTTTCACCACATACCGAGCATTTTTTGGTCCACTGGCCAAGGATTCGAAACGTGATGGAGAAAACACATATTAAAGGTAAATTCATGGCAAGCAAGTGACTGTCTCTTGAATCATCATTAGGAGGAGAACTCAAACTAAAAGATGAAGAAGGGATTAGTGATTTTGCCTGACATCAGACCATAATTAGTCAAATCTTATCATGATGGGTATTATAATAATGTTAACAAATCAATTAATTTTGTTTCAAAAATGTTAATTTACCCATCAGTGGAATTTTTGATTTATAGCCATCATGCGAAAGTTTAAGTTCCAAAAAGTGACTGCCTTATAAATGAATTTAGAGTAACATTGCCACTTTGCATTGTGTGTCCATGCCACAGGATACAAAAGGATATTAAAAGACAGGGTCAGCCAAGAAATTTCTAATGTACCTTAGGGATTCTTGAATTTATTATGAAAATAGTCAATTTGTGGAGAGATTTTTTAAACATACAGAAACTTACCCTATCCCCTCTCAAACTGCCAAAGTTTTTACAACTCTCAGGGTCAATAGCCCAAGTTTTTCTGGCAGAAATGTTGATTTGTTTGAGTCTATGTTAGTTCCTCAGGGTGAAGGGCCAGTAAACCCAACTATGTAGCCTAAAACACCGGCACCCTCCACTCAAGCTTCATTTCCACAATCTCAAGAACTTATTCCTCATAAAACAACAACTCTCACATCCTCTCAAAAACCTACATCCCAACAAATCTCAACTCCATCACATACTCCCACACCTAGAATATTAACAAGAAGTGGGCTATTACCCGATGAATTGCTCAAGTCTAAAGCCTTCAGATAGGCTTACACCTGGAGCCGAATGAACCTGCATCCTCCACAGTAAAGAGATGCCAGAGCATGATAAGTATGCTTTCCCTACTGCTACCAGAGCTTAGTGAAATCATGGCAGGGACCAGGGAAAACATACCTAAGACCTCTGCCATGCCCCATGAATCATCTCCAAGGGTTACTTCTCTTGGTGGTGATGAATTGATAGACTTTTGTACCAAATTGCAAAGTCAATACTCTCAGATGGCTGCAAAAATCCAGAGTCAAGTTCTGGAAATCTCACAATTAAAGACCAGGATCAAGACTTTAGAGGATGCTCCGAATACGACTAGAGTGAGGAGTTCAAGAGGATGCCCCAAACAGGGGGGGAGATGATAGATCAACAGGAGGATTTTGGAGGTGCAATTATAAAGGGATAGCAACAAAAGCACTGACAAAGGGAGTGAGAGCACAGGGGAAATGGTGAATGTTTTGAGTTCTATGGGAGCTGCTAATATACTTACCAGTGGGAGGTATAAAGGGATTTTTTTTACACAGCTTAGTACCGACCAGTTCCCCCTGTTAAGTTTAATTATTCCCCACACTGTATGCTGCCGACTGCTTAGTTGAAAAAAGATTCCACTGCTGCTGATTATCACTACAGAACCACTGCAATAGGGGACCTCATATAACAAGAAGTAGACAAGAGCATCAAGATGGGTTGTTTATGACATCTTCATCACCTATGTCCCTATCAACAACCCATCTATCACAAAAAAGACAAGGGCAAAGTAATCATGACTAAACCTCTTCAAAACCAACTAAACAGGAAGGTTGTCAGAACACATGAGTGAACAACTAGCAAGAGAACTATAAGAATAATTTGCTCAAGAGAAAAATCAAATCCTAAGAGAAACAAGCGTGCAAAGGGATGCTGAGATAGGCCTGACATTCAAACTAAAGGTCACACGAAGGAGAGCTCAAAGATATAGTTATTATGAAACTTGACAAGAAGCAATTGAAGTGATTGCTAAGACATATGTAGGAAATAAGCACAAGCCATAAGAAGTTTCTAAAAATCTCTGGAGGGATAATAATGAGTTAATCATAGACTTGCCAAATATCAGAAGGTATCTAGCTCAAATTAAGAAATATCAAGCACAACAAGTAATGTGTAGCACACAAACTGACAAAGTAAATATTATACGTATCAGTCATGAGGAAGTCATGCTCGGATGTAAGACAAAAGACTTCAAGAGCAGACATTGGCAGATTGAAGAGACATAGCATTCTAGATTTGGGAAAGCATACAAGATTTTGTGCCTATGGATTCCAAGCTAGAAAGTAAAAGATTCAAGAGGCCAGACACTCTATTAGAAAAGGAAAGAGCTAAGAGATTGAAAATAGTTAAGGGCTCCGAACAACCGAATCTGAAGGGAATAAAGATGTTAAAGAAAAAGACAGTGATGATCATGATAAGATCATAAATCTTCAACAATGGGTAGTGTTAGTAAGACAAGAATCCTTAGTGGATATTACTCCTTCAGTCGTCAAAGCACCAATATATGACTGGAAAATCTTCAAAGATAAGCTAAGGGAGGTTTATCAGATTTTTAGAGTTGGTCAGGCACCAAAGGCATATCCTTATTTTGAGGCTATGCTTAAGGAATTTGACAGAGATGACATGGTGACTCTATGGAAGCTGGTCAAAGATAGTTTTAGGAGGAAGAATTACCAAAGATTGGACCTGGAAAAATGTCAATTCTGGCCTTTAAAAAGGTCATGTTTGAACCTATTGCAACTAAAGGTGTTAATGCAATTTGAAGCACCTATTAAGATGTTATAGTTATACAAATCATGTATAGAACATTGACATGAATAATGGAAGGAAAATTATCACATGCTTGATGATGTTTAGTATCCACTTCAAAGACTATTAACATCAGAAGATGCTTTATACATAAGTGTGAAGTAAGAGAGTTTGATGAGAATTAATTCAGAATGATCAACTTAATTAGAGAAACAATAATCAATGACGGAATAAGGGTGTTTGAAGCAATGCCTCTCCAGATAATCAATTTATTCTGTAAACTTGACAGTACAGAAGAAGTATCAAGATGGGGATGATAGTTGGAAATATAAATGCAAGGCATTCCCACTTGCCAGTTTATCAATTGTTCCCATTTGCTATAGGATTATTCCTTCCCACTATTAGTGATTAGGTCTGACACTGGTGTCCAAGTTTATCCACTACTTAGCAGACTATTTCCACTGATGCTGATTGAAGATAAGGATTACTCAGAGTCAAAGATGCGTATTGTTATGTTTAGAATGTATTTGTGGAATATCCCATGAAAATTAGAAGAAATTAGGTTAGATACTATCATGTTACAGACGTGACCATTGGACAAAAAAGGAGCCTAGGTTTAAGAAGCAAGTGACTCATAATATACACATCTTTCACCTACTACACTCATAGCTTTAGGTTTTTAAACCCTAGAACTAAAGAGTCAATGTACTTGTATTATACTATTAATAATCTTAAAGTTTTTTGGTTATCACTATTTTACATTTCATACATTGGTTATCTTCTTTGAATCATAAAGTTAGATTCCGGCATAGCCTTTGGTGAAACTCATTGAACAAAGTTTTCATCTCTCATTGTTACCTTGTGTTTATCCAAGATAACAATAATCTTATAACCTAAGGCATAAGATCCAAGTTAGGGAACAACACACTTCAGTAAACTTTCTTAACTATTATGATATATTGAATCAAATGTGAATGTATAATGGTCCAAATTTGAATGTATAAACTCCATATTGAGTAATAATTGCTCTTAACTAATTCCGCGTATGGCTAACTGAGAAAGTGGCCATTAGAACCGACCATCAAAAAATACTATGATTCAACCTAATATAAGTGTATACAATAAAAATAGGCCAAAACCTCAGGAACCATGGTTACCCAAAAAAGAATAAAGACATACCTTTTTTCAGGTGCAAGCAACTGTTTGCTCTATCCAATCATCAGGTGTAACCTGCAAAGTCAAAGCACGGAGTGACTATTTACGTCTAAAAAAAACAAAGAAACAATATCACCTTGATAATCGTAGTGAACTATTATACTTCTAAAAAAATAAGAAACATATCACTTGAGAAGCAAAAGTTTATGCGAAAGTTTATATACTTTACATCACTTGATAAGTAAAAGTTGCGAACGGACATAACTTTAAAAGCCGCAGAACAAACAATCACATGGAATGATGATGGTAAAACATAAACTACTGGTTTGGTTTTCAATTCTTGTATTCGCTAAAAGTTGACTCTATAAAGTCAGTTCTTACGTTTGCAAACTGTTGTTTTCAGACCTTGTTATATTCGTATGACTCGACGCAGTCGACTCTTATCAAATGAAACCCGAAGTCCCAAATGACAAATATGCTAAAGCCATATTGGTCTGGATATAATGGTCTAGAAATTAATGCCTGGCCAATTAATGGTCTGGAAATTCAACATTTGATAGGGTCTGGAAATAACAACAAACCTGAAATATTGGTTTCCAAATGGAGTTGGTCCTACAAAATATATTAGCACTCATTTATTTCGTATCTAATCTTACGGGTGAATACACACCTTCATGTTTCAAAATAATATTAACTCATAAGCTGAGAAAAAAGATCTTGTGAGTTTTTCGAAATTCAAATCAGCCCATAAGCCCAAAAGGTAAGCTAATCCAAAGACCCGCTTCGAAAGCAATGGCCTATGGATACAGGTCCGCAATCATATTAAAAGTCATGTTGGGCTATGACACCTTGTGATATTAACTTTGGTTACCTTTCAATGCAGTTGGCGATTAGCATAAGCTATCCAAACATGAAATAAAAGCTGTTTAAAAACACGGTCCGTCTTTTTGCCTCTGCTGCTAGACGCCGAGGACCCATTTGCCTATGCCCGTGTCCCACCTTTTGGCTCATCGAAAACTGTTTTAGGAAACATTCACTTACAGCTAGTGTCCCAAGTAAGGATTGACCAAGACCTGCATCAATAGCACATTTGTAAATAGTGAAACAATAATAAAATATTTATTAGGAACTTATATCAACATATTAACTTTTTGCCATGTCGTCAACTATACGCCTAAAGAATATAAGTGATACTTTTTTAAACTCTACATGGTAAGTTTCTGGCATTCCAAAAATATTTATAGACCACACTTATAATTCCTTGAATTCTACATGGTAATGCCTAAAATATTATTTATAGACCACATTTATAAATCTTTGAATATTTATAGACCACACTTATAATTCTTTGAATTCTACATGGTAAGTTTTTGCAAGGTAAGTTTCAAAAAAGTATTTATAACATCTGTAGAAAATATTTATAGACTACACTTATAAATCTTTGAATTCTACATGGTAAGTTTCTGCAAGGTAAGTTTCTGGAATTCAAAAAGGTATTTATAACATCTGCAAGGTAACATATTAAATAATTTGAATTCTACGTGATATTAATAGACCACACTTATAATTCCATTGCCATTGTTCGCACTTATAATTCTACATGGTAAGTTTCTGCAAATGAGCATTAAATTTTTTGCCATGTGGTCAACTGTACGCAACATATCAGATATAAAATAGGGGAATATTTATGTTCTAGCATTGAAACAGACGGTGTGGTGCTATAGAAAAAAAGCAAATGGAAAAATTAACATGCTTACTTGTCATCATGGCTACACAACCTGGCTAGCTCGTTGGTAACAACAATATCAAACTGTGTTGCACGTTCAACGATCTCCTTCCTTTTGTGGGTTATCACATTGTGTGCAATATCCGCACAGTCTATCATGGTAGTTCTGCAAGGATTAAACTTCATTTCTTTTTCATATATGAACTACAAATTCTTCTGTTCATGCACATAAATAAATAACAAATGGTTACACCCACAGCTTTCATCATAAGACTAACAATTTAGACTACGGAGTGTTCTTTTTCTCGCTTTGGAATAATAACGTTATGACTTGCAGCTACGGTTACAAATAGTTATCAACTAATATCATTCTGTCACTTCACTACTAAAGATATTTATTTATTTTGTTCAGTTTAACTCTAAACCTACTAAAAAAATTTGATGTATTCTCAAAACTGTGTATCTAGTCTATTTTCCTACTTCGATGATGAGTGGCTTAATTTTTTTTAAAGAAAAGATCATGATATAAATATATTAAAGCAGTCTCCTCTAAAATGACAACGCAATCGGACCCATAAATTAGTAGCTTTAAGGTATACTCTGAGCAGTTAAGAAACAACTCAGCGGCTCTATACCACCTGGTTACAGCATATTCGGTCATGTGTTAGTTGTGCATGCGAGCCCAAAGCCACAATTTTTTAGGTCACTATTTGCATTCAAAAGCAAGTCGCGTGGTTTTTGATCTCAGAGCAATACATTTACGCATAATGGTATACATTTCCCACATTACCCCTAACTTAAATTAGGGAAAGCTACACGAAAATGGAACAAACTTTCAAGTTTTTTATCATTTTATGTAGCGAACTAATTATGCATACAGTTTAAGAAGCAGATAACAGATAAACTAAAGAGATATTAAAAGTTCAGAATTACTTTTTGTTTGCCATACAAGTTTCTCCCTGAGGTCAAATTTTTGACCCTAGTAACCAAGAACCCACTCCCTATAACACACCTACATACTGCAATATCACCTGCTCACTTCTTGCCACATAAAAGGTCAACGATAGTCAGTTTTTTAAGACAAAAAAGGTCAACATAAAAGTCAATCTACCAAAAGAATAGTCTATTGTGGGTACCTGTTATACATAACAAAATCCCACCTAATGACATCCAGCCTCCCTTTCGAGTGTTGTTTAGGAGCGCTGCCCCTTTTTTCCTAGACCAAATAGGTAGACAGATTTATATCAAGAAAGATTCAATAAGCGTCTTTTCTACTTACACCTTTATCAGCCCTAATATCTTATCTAAGTCCGGTTTAGGCTACGATGGTATAGGGAAGCTCAAGCTTGGGTCCCAACTTCCCTTTAAATTCAGAGCAAAAGCACATACCTTGCAAATCCTCCTCGCCTCGTAGCCTACTCTGCAATTTCCCTGTAGCTGCTCCTGAACCAATATTGCTTCAAAACTAAAAACCTCAACCCTATGGAAACAATTCGATATCAGTTCAAATTCAATGACTCAAACATATTATCGAAGACTCACTTGAATCAAACTAACTAAAGTTAACAAATGGTCCTTTTGAGTGGTCATATTTATTTTCTGAAATTGTCCCTCTCAAACACTTATGCGATAATGGTAACTGAAAAGAACAGGTATATAGAGTGAAAATGTCTCCTTTAATCAATTTTATTTTTTTCACAAAGGATGACATATTATCCTTTGAGCACAAGAACCAAAACACACCTCAATCAATATATTTCCCTACTTTAGAATCCAAACACCCTGACCCTCCTAATTATATTATATTTTTCACAACTGTATAAGTTCATTATGATATTCATGTATGCTTTCAGGAGTAATTCCCGGCCTCATACCGTGAACAACAGTTAGAGAATAATATCTTTCAGCCCCCATTAGTCCAGCTTCATTATATACCTCATATGCCTATAAATAGCATACACCTTCATATAAAAGAACAAAAATCAGAATTTGTGGTCGAGGGAAAATTCTAATACAAAAAAGCGAACTGTATATTTATCTTCTCATTGAACTACGGTCATGCTGATGTGCATTTTTCCTCATATTCGATGACACCTCAATTCAATACATTTAAAAGAATAATTGGTAATATAGATTGTGTAGAAGTCTATAGTTTTGTCATAAACTCATAATTAAGTAATAGCATTCTCTAACCTCTTTATCCATACGCGCCATAGTGTCTTCAATTGTCTTAAGAGTGCCTTCCAACATCTCTAATTCTCAACGCAAGGCCTGAGAAATAAAATAAAATAAGCTTACAGAATGTATGGTAAAAATCTCAGTCGTCAAAGAAACGAAAACAATAAAATTACAGTGGGTCGGAACCTATTGCCTTCAACGCCCATTTCGCGGAAGTACTCGGCTGTTAAGGCAAGCTTTGGCACATGTATTTCTTTCCTCTTGAAACAGAAACATGAGCAAACGCACGAAAGCACCAATCGCATTCAGCAAACTGAGCTTGAACTCCGCCATCATGTGTACCGGCTCTCATTGGAGACAAACCATCTGTAATAAAACATGGCAGATAGTCATATTAGATATTTTCTAAACCCCTTGTTATGGATTTGTTCTATTTTAGTGCCAAAATTATTTGATAAGCCCCAAAACGCAGCTAGTCCAAACACCCCTTAACCACCAAATCTGGTAGACTCATTAACCCATTTCTGTCCAGTGGTTCCCCAAGATGATTGTTTTGCTTTTAGTTACCTTTATTTTCCATAAACAAGAATGCGTGCCTTATGTCAACCAACCTTCTAATATATTTAGCACTGATTAGTTCTATACTTCCTTGTCCCCAAATAAGTGTCCTTGGACAAGACACATCACAAAAATTGTCCTTAATGGCGAATGCAAACCCTAACCTACAACTTAAAAAGAAATAATTCCACACTAATTTAAAACAACACATACCTTTAATCTCAGAGACAAATGATAATCTTTAATTGCTGATGAGAAGCCTCGTGCTGTAAACAAAGAGTCGCCGCCCATGAATCATGAAAGAAAAAAAACCCAAAAATCAAAACCCCTAAATTTAACATTACATAAATTTGTAAACAAAAGAACCACATACTTGCAATCATACCCGCGATTCTAGAATTTATGTTGAAGGATCTGGAAGTGATGGTGTATATTTGTTTAGGTAAAAAACTGTTGATGTTAGCGGTGATATGAGAGAGAAGAAGATTATTGTGTGTGAATTAGAGAAGACCGGTGGAGTATGTGTGGGAAGATTAGTTTGTTGGGAAGAATCTAAAGACTAGAGTGGAGCGGTAGAGGAGAGAACGAGAAATAAGAGGGTGTTTAATAAATGCATTAATGGGTGTCTCGGGGGAACAATCTTACTGATTAATAATAAAGGTATAATACGATGATATACTTTGAAATTGGTAAGGAATAAAATATTATTTTATATGATGGTAGTGGCATACGACATGTTCACTCATGCTTGCCAATGGTTTGAGTATTTAAACAAAAGGGTAAATTATGTCGGGAACATGTACACTTTTATTAAAATAAAATAAATTTATAATTAATAAATAATTAACAGAAAATAAAACACAATGAATAGGGTAGAAGCAGAAGACATACACTATAAATGATAAATAAAGAAGCGGCTTCAAAAGGTGCCGTTGAACAAGCACGTGATTGGACACAAGAGCCTCCCTAAATAACAATTTTGGCCGTCTTGTCTCACAGGGTACCAATTTCAAAGCGTTGTACAGTCCCGACCTGACCCAAAACTTGCTGAAATATTCACGGAAGCAATCCTAAATTATTTGATGTGAAATGGCTTTGTTTGAAGACATGTTGCAATGGAGATTTTTAAGTCTATTATGGGTTGTGATCTAAAACAATAGACAAGGGGCCTCTATTTATAGTGAAAACGTTGTTTTGTTTTTCAAGATAAATATTTGCCATCAATAAGACAAATCTTTTATTAACAAAACAGATTTGCTTATCATTTAATGACACAAAATGTTATGTATAGACTTATTTGATAAGTTTAAATCTATTCCTAAAATAGATTTACAGAAAACTAATAAAGAACCCTGTATCACAAATCCCTACCCAGACATCACATATAGGCGATGTGGGGATACTTTTATTTTCCTTAGATTTAGTGTTTGCACGTATCCCACTTTAGACCACGATAAGTCAACACATAGTTAACTCCATGTTTTGGACCTACTTTAGCTCGTTGCGAAGCCTCTGTTCAAGGAAGAACGCAAAATACAAGCAAAAAACAATATATAACATATACATATATTAAATAATATCAAAGTTTGCAAAAACACATTTTGACAAACTATTTTTCCAACAATCCCCCACATGAATGAAAATTGGTCAAAAACACACGAAAGTTATCTGTGTGAAATTTCTGGCGGTTGGACTCCTGCATAGGAATAGGTCGGTGTGAACCTTTGTAACCGTTCCCGTTTGGAGATGCACTTAGGCTCCTAGATCAGAGTAGACACGATGTCCTTGAACTCAGCCTCTGTTTACATAAACGACAATACACACTCTCACAAGACTCTCCCTGACACTGTCAAGTCCGCATAGTCATGTTCATTATGGTCCTGAACATTAGCCTGGTTCTGCAAAAGCTCTTAGGAATTGCGCCCCTCACATTTCCCTTCGAAGCAACCCCACTTCTCTCTCACATAGGTGATTTCATCTTGAATCATTAAAAATATATGTTTTTTCGAGATGTTCATATTCATCTTGAATCATTATGCTTGTGATTTCATCCTGTGATCAATAACCGCCATAAGATCAGACCCTCTTCAATAGGTACATTTGTTACAGGAATGGACTAGGATGTTAAAATTTTAAGTAACACCCCATATTGACGTGACTTCCCCCATATTTCTATGATTAGTGTATCCTATGAACCCAAATCTTAGGATCTCCAATCAACTAGGATAGATTTTCCTTCATAGAAACTCATTCCTTTAAGGGCTTTAGTCACATTCCTTTAGACGACTCTATAACTAACTCTCTGCTTAAGCCTTTCATAAGAGGATTCGCGATGTTATATCGTGAATTGACTTTATGTATTCAAATCGTGAAACTCAATTTGAAGTAGTTGTTGCACCAATCACCGTCTTAGAAGAATATTGTCTCGAGACTTACCGTTTTACATTGTGATATGAGCTCTGTCAAAATTCAATTGACTATCACACTTTATAAACATGGTCGTTACCGGTTTACGCCATCTTGGTATGTCCTTTACAAATTAACATAAATATCCCGCATATTTTATAAATTTATCTTAAATGATAAATTCAGATTTCACATCGTATATTAAGCATAAGCGTCATGTTTGAAAACTAACAAGATTTCTAAGACAAAGCTTTTCACTTAGCGTAAGTACATCCACTCTAGTGTAATCTAAATTCTTTTAAGTTAAGAATCCCGGAATTTGCATAATACCTATCATTGATAAGGCAGCCTGATATCTTTCATGAATGCAATTTACATAAGTATCATAGTACTTGTTAATACTATTTAAATGGATCATCACTTGAAAGATAAGCGGTGAGATAGGATACTTGACCTGTATAAATCAAGTCACAACACGTCATTACACACATAAGATGCCTAATATTCTTTGAGTATTCAAAATGGGCAACACCTTTACCTCTTTTGTAAATAGAATTAAAAAGATGTCATTGAATTCTAGCTAGGCCAGAATCCCCCACATTGAACCTCTCAAGAATATTGTCCTTATAATGTTTTTTACTTCAAAACAAATCCATATTGGTTCACATTCCAAGAACTATATCCAACAAGACAACAACTAATGAAGTTCATGTCAAATCTTGACTCAAACATGTCATTAGTTGATTTTTTTTATCTTGTTATCACTTCTAGTGATAGTTGATTATACCATCTATGTATAAACACAAAAATACATATATACTATCGATCGCACATACATCCATTAATTTTGAATCCACATTCTTACATGATATGGTCAAAAAATTTGATGTCATTGTTTAGGAGCTCGCCTTAAGCCATATAATGACTTAACAAGCCTACAAACTTTGCTCTCTAGTCCAAGATCCATGAAACCCTCAGGTTGGTTCATGTATAGTACTTTTTCTAAATCCCCATTTAGAGATGTCATTTTCACATTCATTTGATGAACTTCCCCATTTCTTAATATGGCAATAGCAAGTGTCATCTTAACTGGTTTATTCACGTAGAATAAGTATCAAAGTAATATATACCTTCTTGTTGTCTAAATCCTTTAATTGCCAATCTTGCTTTATACTTGTAAATGGTGCCATCGGCTTTCATCTTCTTCTTGAAGATTTATTTATAGCCTAGTAGTTTACAACCTAAAAGTAAATCCATGAGCTCCCAAGTATGATTTTGTAAAATAGAATCTATTTCACTTTTAATGGTCATCTCCATGAGCCATTCTGAGAAAGTTACCAGCGCTTCTCCTGATAAAAGTAGTTCATTTCTACCGATAAAAGAAAACAAAAAATCGTCCCAAAACGATTTCATAAATTCTTTCCCTTTTTGCTTCTTCTAGGTTTTAACCTCTCTCAGTGGTTGATATTGTCACTCATCTTGGAGATCATTATCATCTCGTTTTCTCTGATCTGGACAAACATTCCGTCATCTATTCTATTTTGATTTTCATTATCCTTCGTGTTGACCTAAAAGAAAATCTTTTCAAAGACGGAAAAACTTCTTGATTCTAATTTATCTATCCTTGTGTAATATCAACATACAAAGAACAACCATAAGCACGAACTATTATGAGCCATATACTAAGAATAAATACGCATCTCCACAGTATTCAGTCTTCTAATCTTTTGAACCATGGGGTTTTAATACGATATCTTAGGCTAGATATGCCCCCCCATTTGTGTAAATACTTAAAATATAGTCTTCTTTTCATCCATTATATCATACTTATTTTATTTACACGGATCTTTATCTAAAAGTAAAGGGGTTATATAAAAAGGGCTGATAATAATCGCTTTCCCCCACATGTCATGGCTTAAACTAGGACTTAAGAACATGGCATATAACCGCTAATCTTCTAAGGCACGGTTCATTTTCTTTAACAATTCTATTGTTTAGATCAAGAGCACTAAGATTTGTGTCTAATCTAAGTTTATCATATAAAAATAGAAATGGTAGACACATATTCACGCTCCGATTTGACTTCAAACCACCTTGTTTTATTGATAATAAGTTATTCTCAATCCTTATATATATAGAACAATTCTTGTCTAATCCTTACTCTCAAGTAAGTATAATATAGCAAATTTATGTAACCACCATAGCAAATATGATAATACTTCTATTATTCGTTTAACGGCTTCCGTATACCCTACCGTTAGTAGGATACAATTCCAAATCACATAGAAACCAATGTGAATCATTCAGGCTTTGTTATAATTTCATTTCAACCGGAGAAACGACAAGTCTGTGTTAATTTGGCTTCAACACAAGTTTTAATTTGTAGTCCGTGTCAATACTAATTAGACAACATATTAAGTTAAAATTTAAAACATGTCTGAGTCAGCCATGCCATACATTTAAAGAATCAAATAAGCTGATTTTAACCTATTTTGCTAAAATGACCATTAGAAAATACATTCAACTTAAACAATTTTAAAGGCGTAACCCGTACGGACTCAAATTATACTATTCGTTAACTCAAATTTTTATTTGATTCAAACAAAAGATGAAAGCCAAAATTCATTAAGCAACCATCCGGATACAAGATTCCTATGAATCTTTGACACGTACAACGTATTGGTTAACTTAGACTATTTGCCAGATGTGAATCACATCTCCTTTTCTCTTGATATTAGCAGTTGGAGAGTTGCTCAAAAATCATTCTCTCCATTCTCAACCGCATTAAAAGAGTTAATCAAACTCTTATCACCATATACATGACATGATACCGAAGTGCTAATCTACCGTTATCTAAGGTCGGATTCCTACATGGCCTTAGTTTTCATGTCATTCAGACCATATAACGCATAGTTATGGCACATAAGGTTTTTGAATGCTTCAAAGCATCTACCGTACATGAGACTCGAGTATTGGTCTCCTTTTTAATAAGTGCGGGAGCAAATCCTTTAGATGTCACTCATGACATTCCAAATATTTTGTTAATACGAGGTCTCATGATTAGTTTGAAACTAATTTTGGTACTATTAACAACATGCTTAATCACAAGTGTTTCTTAACAAAACAATTTTAATTCCTCTTTTGTTTAAAACATTAATGTTTTGTAAGATTTGCTATACAAAACCGTTTTAAAAGAAGTCTTTCGATTAAAACAATTAAACAATATCACCTATTACATACTCCCTCCGTCCCAAAATTATTGTCCCCTATTGACTTTTCAAGTCTTTCTCTTCCAACGTTGACCTTAAATATTTGTGTTTGTGTTATATAATACTTAATAAAAAGTATATGAATTGATCGGTTTTTAAATGTATTTTCATAGTTGTGATTTTTATCAAATATTATATAACACAAACAAAAATATTTAAGATAAAAGTTGGAAGAAAAAGACTCAAAAGGTCAATAGGGGACAATAATTTTGGGATGGAGGGAGTAATGTTTTTAACAAAAACACATATGTAATATGATGTTGTCAATCTTCATTAAGAAGATCTTAATTGATCTGTTTTACATGATCTATTTTTACACTGAAACTCAACAAGGTTTTAGTAGATCCACACTTCTAAAAAAACTCAACAAGGTTTCAGTAGATCCATTCTTCTAAAGAAACTCAACAAGGTTTCTATAGATATACTTTTAAACTCTAAAAATTTTTAAGAATTATATCTAGTTAATAATTAACCGACCCGGTTTAAAATAAACTAGACAAGTCAAACAAACACTTCTACTAAATTAGTAAAGTGATGTATGTAATCTGATATTTAATATTTAATAATAACATGTATAATTATCAATATCTTGATTCAAATAAATTCTTCTTGATTTTATCGAACACGTTACACTTATCTAATAAAATAACAACTTGCATTTTATGAGATATGTTTCAAAGAAACTTCACTTGGTTCCAATGAATCTAAATTCGTCATGATTTGCAACCATGTTACATTCATATGTAACATACGGTGTAATGGTGCAATCAATATGGTTAATGATTTATTAATATTCTGTTATAAACCTTTGAGTCAAATAATAACCGCCAATTAAATTGTCGACCCATTAATTTACAGTTATAAACCTTTGAAATAAATAATAACAGCCAATTCAATTGTCAGTTTTCAAACAAAACTCATAACTGGCATTTAACCATTTTTCATCCATTCCAAATACCTTCTTTGTGACTCGATATCTCATTTACACTAACTCTATTTTGGACATATAATGGCTCGACCTGACCTTACACTTAATAATTATTTTCACTAATAATTATCTATGTCCAAAGTTAGTGAAAACACATTTTTCCACTAAACTTTTCCGACACTCATCACCTAGAAAACATTGCTTCAAATTCAAATGGTGAGTTTCTTAATCTAAAACTATCTGTTTCATTGAATAATAATTCAATTCTTATTTTAACTAAATCTATGTAGGCACAACTATTACTAGGAAGGAATCGAGAGCTTTGAGTGCAAATAGAAAGAGCAGATTCAATCAAAGAAAATTGGTTTTTGAGATTGATGATTGTGTGGGACATATAGTTGGGGACGATAGCCAAACCTTTATCACCAAGGGTAGATGTGTGGCGCGAGAATGTGCTCTGTTTGATGGAAGTACTTGGAAGAAACAACCTGATTTGTTGAAAGAAGATATCATCACAAGACAACCGTATTTTTTTTCTCTTAATGGATTTTGAACTATGTTTAAATTATTTTGGACAACTTTAATAGAACAAGGTTGCAGCAAAATTGATCATCTATTAATGGATCTTGAGCTATGTTTTTTATAGGAACACTTAGATTTTAAATCAACATGGCCGCTGATGGCACGTGCTATTAAAACACAGCTAGCAAGCCACCATAGAACTAGGCAATATAGATTGCACAAGCATTACCTAATGTACCTACTAAAGAGGAGGCAACGACACACCCACCAAATGGTGTAAAGGTTGCTGAGTGGGTCTCCAATGTGAAAGGTTTGCGAGCGAAGAGTTTCAGGTTCTAACTCTTCTTATAGACCTATTGATAATTACAAATTACTATTTAGAAGGCAATCCCAAAGTGGGTTGTTTGGATGCAATAAACCTGATTTATATGTCTGCTGTTATTTCAGATTCCTCTTTTGATATTTGGACTTGTTTATGTAGTAATATGTTAATGTTGACATAATTAAATTAAATAACCCCTACTCTACTTATAACTCGTAAAGAAAATAAGCACTACAAATAAGCATAACAGAGCTTGTAATGAGGTCCCACCTACTGTTGGCACGAAGTCAGTTGCAAGGAGAATTCACATGGTAAGCGTGATGAGAATTTGATCTTTTACATTTAGGCAATTGTAGAAATACTAGTGCAATTTAAAAAAGGTATTATTTGCTTTGGTCATAATTGTTGACTATCATTTGAAACAGAAAAGGAAACGAGGAAAAGAAGTAACGACGATTGGATGGTACAAGATAGCCCACTATTCAAAGATACAGAGAGCAATGCTCAATGATAAGGCAAAGTGATTTAGGATTTTCTCTACTGGTTGCATCTTTAAACTAAATTCTTTATAGTCAGCTTAATGCTTAGGTGAGTTATAATATCTGCTCTTTTATTATGCAGCGTGATTTACAAAATGAGGAAGCTAGTTCTTCATGTACACCGACAGAGATTTGCATGGAAAAACTGGCTCATATTCCAGGACATATAAGGGGACGGTCAGCTTCTACTAAGCATGTTTTTGAGACTAAAAGTTTAAGAATGGATCTTAATTCAGAAAAGGAAAAGGAAAAGTCAAAGCAGTTGGAGAAAGATCATCTAGAATTGAAGGAAAATCATCTCAAACTACAAAAAGGAACATGTCAGCCTTACAAAACAGGCAATCACCAGAAAATGTAAGTTCATATCTTACATCTAAAGTAGTTTTATTAACTGAGAATAATTTACATGACTATTAAGGAGGCTTATAATACATGAAATATATAGTAATTAATAAGAGCAATAACTATTTTTATGGTATATATCTACATGCGAGGTTACAATCAGTTAGTTTGTATGTGGTTTTCATTTACCGTTCGTATTCTCGTACCATGTAGCAGGGTAGAATATACAAAAAGCAACAGAAAGATTATTGCTTATCACTAATTTAGTCAATTTCTATTCTTTGATTTCTTTCCGTCAAACTAAACATCTGGCTTTTTGTTTTATCATTTCTGAGGTCAATTCTTTTAAGTTATCAAGTGTAAGGATTTAAGATGTGCCCTAAAGAATGATATTCTACAACCTTATATATGAGATTAAGATGTGCCTTCCTTGTTATCCAAAAGAAATGGCATCTAGTTTACTCAACACGTCAATCATCACTACCCACTAGAGAAGAAAATATGTGGGAAGGTTAGAACGTTTTTTAGGATTGGTTTTCCTTTTTTAGATATAAGACTCTTCTCAAATCTCAAGTCCAAGCCGAAAACATGTAAATTTTGTTTTGCTCCCATGGGAAGGTTTAAATAGCAATCTGGAAGTTTTTGTTCACTGTAGTTAATTATACCAGCGAACTTATACCCAACAACATCGTGACTAAAAGATCTTTTATGGTGGAAACTGACGGGATTTTTCATGTCTCTATCTAGTTTGTATCATTAGTTCTATCTAAGTATATTGTTATCTAGTGTGGTTTTATGCCTTCGTGTTCAACTTGCTAATATATACAGTGACTCTTGATAATAACCGGAACACATCCTACATACATCCATTATGTAGTCCTAGCACTCGCATCTCCATATCCAAATAAATCTATGTGGGATGTGTTCCGGTTATGCATAAGTGATGTGTTTGATTTTTTTGGGTAACCATGGTTTCCGACACATTGGCCGACTAATCCACGGGGTTTGAACCCACCGCCACAGACTCAAACCAGGTAAAGCACTCCTTTTTTAGGAGGTTCGTGTGATCACTTCAAGGTTGTTTGCACCTGGTAGGAATTGAACTTGAGACCTCACACATTTTAGAGTGATAGAAGTAGAAAGACATTTCATGGTTTCCATCAAAACAGTTTAATGCATTTAACATGATTCTACTAAGAAGACTAGTATTATTCTAGTCTATTGTGTACCATTTGTTTTTTGAACGGCTAAATTTTCATTGATAGAACAACAAGAAGCTAGAAAAACAATAGTAATAGGGAAATCCATACAGAAACACCAAGGCTAAAATAGAGCACCTAAAACACATTTTCTAACGAAATTTACTCACCAAGAGTCTATTGTGTACCAGTGAGTTTAAAGCAAGTATGTTTTGCCATCATGTAAGACTTATGGAGGAGCAAACTATACCACATTGGTGGAGGTTGTAACCAAATATAGGTATATATGTACAATCATATAAACAATGATCACTTTAGATAATAATGTATTTTGTTGTTTGCTAACTTGTCACCGCGCTACCGCTACTCGGGTAGCGTGCTAACAGAGATACATTCAGTCTTATTTTTTTTAAGTTTTAATATTACTATCTCATTTATCAACTTTTTTTAAAAGTTTTAATATTACTATCTCATTTATCAACTCGAATGATTTGATCTTAGTGTTTGTTTAGTTTACCATGACTATATATTTATTGAGAGTCTACCAAACAAATTAATCACTTTCTTGTTCTCTGTTATGGGACATTGTGGTTCGCGCAACTAGCTTGATTAATATAGTTTGCAACACTTCACGTTGTGAACTCGTTGAAATTCCAACTTAACTATCTTGATTCTCAATGAATGTCCCGGCTTGACTAACCTCACCAATATTGAACAACTATGAAAGGTAGTCTTTTGGACTGTTAAGTTATTGTGGTTAATGAAAACGAGATAGAGTCACATTTTCACCGAGTTGTGTCGTATTATAAATAGGGTTGTAAATTAGCCGATCCTAACTTTGATAATGCTCGGCTCGTTTAACATCAGAAAAAGTCGATCTCGAATGCGGCTATTACTTTTAAAGATATAACCTTTTTAAAATCATGAAAAGCTCGATCTCAGATGCGGCTATAAATTGATTACAAACACAATGCGTGGGCATATAAAACCTTATAAACATCAATTTCTTGGGCATATAAGACCTTGTAAACATCAATTTCTAGAGCTCGCGTTTTCATCTCCTAATAACAGGAATACGAACATCTCATCTACAAATGGTTCCGTAGGTCATAGCGCCGTGGGTCGTGTTCCTTCATATGTTAAGAATAAGGGTACGAATGTCTCATCTAAGTATCGCAAGTTAAAGTTTTTGAACATGTGTCCTTCACCATCCCGAAAAAAGAAATTGCAATCCTTGCCCTATGTTAATAAGGAAAGTTTGGCATCAGCAAAGCCAAAAAAGAGGACCTAAAATATTGTCTCATCCCCGGATGTGAGAAACAACGTAGCTGGAAGCAATAAGGGACGTGAAGTTGCAATTTGAACCTGTTTATATGATGAAGTCTTCGGAGGATACCGAGTCCAACCAATGGTGTGCACGTCTAAAATTGAAACGACATGAGTTTGGCATTCTAGGGATTGCTAACTACCATAAGGGGATTGGCAATCTGCCACATGACTGGAAATACGACCGGGACACTGCCAACAAACTTTTCACCAACAACGTCCTGATTGACATATCTACTATGGTGAAAACACACAGTTAGTTTCATGTCTCTATCTAGTATGTATCACTAGTTCTATCTACATTGTTATTCAAGTGGCAAATATAGACTGTGACTCTGATAATAACCGGAACACATCCTACATGCATTCGTATTGTGGCCCTAGCACTTGCAACTACTTATCCAAATAAATTTATGTGAGACGTGCTCTGGTTATACAAAAGTGATGTGTTGGATTGAAAGTTTAAATTTTAAAATACAAAATTTTTTTACCCCGATGAAAAATTCGCGGATCCTAAAGAATATTGCAAGATATACCTTTTTCGAAGCATTCGAAAATGCAAAACCACTTCATGGTTAACTTTCCGGCAAAACAATTTAATGCATTTCACATTATTATACTTAGAAGACTTGTACCATTTCAGTCTATTATGTACTAGTGAAAATAAAGCAAGTACTTCCGAGTTTGTTTAGATATGTAAAATCATATGAACAAGTGCCTCGTCATGGTCGTGCCTCGTCATTGACAGCACCAACGTGAGCAGAAGGGGCTGCTTGTTGGTTAGCCAACCTACCCCGACCTGTTGGACATTCGAGCCACGTCGTCATGCATAGTCGGCTGCTGCCACTGTTGCCGCTGCTTGCGCAAGCGTGTGATAGTGGGCATGCTGCCACTGTTGCTGCTGCACGGTGACGAGTGGCGTGGCCCTAGTGGTCTCGTACTAGCGGGTTGCTGCCATGTGACGAACGCACCCTTTTGGGCACTTTAAAACCAACCGGACGAACCATGTTGGGCAGCCAATGCACCCTCCTTGGTGCGGCTGCACTTGACCCCGACGCACCTTCATGGTTTGAACCAAAGGACTGGACACCCTTGTCGAAGTGGTACTACTTCGATGGCAAACCATTTCCTATTTGGTGATACTTGTGCATGAGAATAGCAAGCTAGGTAAATGAACAACCAACTTATTTATAGCTACATAAAATAACAAAACTTTGGTACATATAATTAGTAGCCAACATGTGAAAGAAAGGAAAGCATGGTGACATAAAATTTGCATGCATGCTCTTCCTGGATGTGTCGTACTAGTAGGGTATGACATGGTATGTCATGTTTTAACTTGTTCCTCCTTTTGCAAATGGATAGTATACATTACGTATAGTATATATAATTCATGCGTGTAGAGTAGAATGCATTTCCACAACTATATAATTGACACTAGAAATGATATATTACTTTTAATGGCTTAGAATTAGTTACGATAAAACCGAACTTTTAAAAGAGTAAAATAAACTTGTTTCGTATTATATAATCTAGTTGACACTAAAAATAAACTAAAGTCTATTCGAGTTCAAAACATGATTTTAAAAGCCATATGATTTAAATTGTAAACTTTGAAACGTAAGAATATTAAATACAAGTAAATAATTTTTACAACAATTATTTAGACGTTTTCACATAAACTGCAATATATAAAATGGATATTTAGACGAGATTTAAGTGACGACTAAAGTAGGTAAATAAGCAAGATAAATATATATATAAACTCAATAATTGGTAAATAATAGGTATATTTTTTTTAAAACATAAATTGTATTATTTTAACAATGTGACCATGTGATTATAAGTTATAGCACATAATTTCATCAAATTAAGTATAAATACTTATATGTGCGTAGTCGTGTATCATCCTTAGAGTCAACGGTCTAATCAACGATATGAGAACATAAAGCGATATTTTATTAATGGAAAAATAAGTTGGATAATTCATATATTGAGTTCTTAAAATGTACACTCAAATTTATCGTAATTGCTTAGGTGTTTGACCGAGTCACTATTTGACGTGTATAGATCCAATTTTCCCATTCAAGGCGACTAATTGACAAAGTGTGTTTCCATAGCCCCTACTCTACTGTTTTCGAGGTGAGAACATTGCTTATTTTAAACATGTGAACACAAGTACAATTATATATTACTGATTGGTCTAAGTCCCGATTTAACCTAAGTTGTTATTTGCCCGATTTATCATGAACCGTTAATTACTTGTAAGCGCGAATGTTATGGATAGATCTATCAGGATTGACGTCCCTGTTCGACTTGGACTGACATTAGTCAAGCGAATACAGTTCATTGAGACTATTTACGGGTGCTCGTGTTAACTCTGCAAGGGCAATCATTATGTTGTATATGTTAACGCTCGTTCAGAGCTTAACGATAGTAATGCATTTTTATATGACTTTGTATTTGTATATTGTCAGATTGGGATAAATCTGTGGTTCATAAACATAAACATTTCTGCTTAAACCAAACATATGTGCTCACCAACTTTATGAAGACACGTTACAATGGTTTTTCTCAAGTTATTAAGAACGAAGATGCTATGTGCAAGTCACATGCATGTGGCAGACATTTCCAGTTATTAAAAGATCATTTGTACTAATTTAAAACTGATGTCGTATTACTTGATTTTTATGCTTCCGTAGATGTTTAAACTATTTATATATTTCCTAATACAAGGTGATTGATTTTTTCATAAACGACCCATATTGAGCGTTCTGTATTACTTAGAAGTATATATTTCATAAGTCACACACCCTCGGTTTGTATTATACTCTGATATTTTGGGTGTCACAGATTGGTATCCATAGCTCTGAATTAAGAGAATTAGGGAACCTCAAATACGGTCTCATCCTTGATTGGAAGTAACAAGGGATGTATGTTACAATTTCACCTTGTTACCATGATTACCTTAAGGGAGCAGTTAAGTTAATGGAGTCTGTGGAGGATAACGAGACCAACCAATGGTGGGCAAGTCTAGAATTGCAACGACATGAGCATGGCATTCAAGGGATTGTTAACTACCTTAACGGGACACTTCTAGTGAACTTTTGGCCAACAACCTTGTGATTGAAAGATCTGTTAGGGTGGTTTTTGTTTACTATGTGTGGTTTAATGCTTCTGTGTTCAAATAGCGACTCTTGATAACAGCCAGAACACATCGCACATAGATCGCTACTATATCCCTAGCACTCACAACTTCATATCCAAATAAACCTATGTGAGATGTGTTCCGGTTATACATAAGTGATGTGTTGGATTGGAGTAAATAAGTACGTTTTGGCATCATAGTATGTAAGTGTGATAATCCTAGTCTTATAAGCATAATAATTTTACCAACATGTCTGCAAGTGTGAACAATATAAAAGAAACTAGCAAATTGTCCCACATTGGTGGAGGTTGTAACCAAAAGTGGGTATTCATGTAGAATCATATAAACATCAGTCAGTTAAGATAGAAATGAATTTTGGTGCTTGCGAACTTGTCACAACGCTACTTGCGCAGCGTTCTGACAAGAAGTCAGGCATCAAAATACATTCCGTCTGTCTTTTTGAAAAAAGGTTTCATATTTCTCATTTATCAAGTTGATTAATTTGATCTCAGAGTTTGTTTAGTTTACCATGACTATATATTTCTTAAGAGTCTACCAAACAAATCACTAGTGTGAACTTGACTAAAATAGTTTGCAACACATCACGTTGTGAATTCATTGAAATTCCAACTTAACTGTCTTGATTCTCAATGAATGTTCGAGCCTTGACTAATCTCACAAAAAGTTACTCGTGTCATGCTTTTGTTTCTATTTTTGTCTCTTTTTCAAAAAAATTCAAGGCAAGGTAACGAACAATATTGAAGGTCCCAAGAAAGGTATTATGTTAGATAGTTGAACAAACAATTTCTAACGTGTATAATAACAATATTGTTTGTACATTAAGTATAAATAACTTTTACCCTAATAATAAGAACTTAACACCTTGATTCCCACGAAAGGTTCATCAAATTTTTTACAAAACTTAATACATTGATTTTTATTGGCATTTTGCTAACAAATCAAATTTATCAAAGTTCGATCCATTGCAGATCAATTTTAACTTTTTATTAGCTAATGAGAAAGTTTTGTTTTGAAATCGAGCTCTATATTTGTCAATCAAACATCTTACTTTAGTTAAGAGCCAAAATGACCATTTTTTCTTTATGATATCAAAATTAACTAAGGTATTGTTTGTTTTTGCAAAAAAAGTCTTACTAGCGCCTGAATCTAACTCGTCAGACGCGGTCAGACATTTTGTCTGTTTGTTTTCTCATCTATATTCAGAAGCGGTAAGATGAAAATTGTCTGACCCGGTAAGACCTGGTGAGCAGCTCTGACCAACGCTGACCATCTTAATCCTCTTAACACCTTTAAACATCTTTCAACCCTTCACACTTTTAAACCCTATATAAATCAGGCATCATATTGAAAGAAAAAATAAGAAGGGTCGAATAAAGAAAAGAAAAAGAAGATAAATTGACTAAAGAAAAATAGAAATGATGTAGAGAGGAAAAAAATAAGAAGATGAAAAGATAAGGCTGGATAGTAAATGAACACCAAAGTCATCTGACACGTCAGCGTCACATCAACTTTCTCTCTTCAACTTTAAAACTCACCACAACTCACCTTTCAACCGTAATAAGAACTCATCTCACAACTAAACCTCATCTTACTCACCTTTTTTTATTTAATTACTTTAATTAATAAACTAAAAGCTGAACCTCCTTCATCCATGAGAGGCATTAGTTGCTTCATTGGATCTTCCTCAGTGGCTATGCCTTTTCCTTTATTAGCAATTATTGAAGGATGAGTTGGGGAGAACTCAGAGGAACCTGAGCTGAAAAGATTTTATGTGCATTGATCAGAAGGTATATTTTTGATGATGATTGGTGGTATGATGCCTTGTGGCATAATTAAGTTCAGAGGTTGTGGTGAAGGAATGGTGAAGTCAGGTACAAAGAACTTTACTTTCTTGACAAGAGGTTCTTCCTTTAGAGATTTGACCTTCTTGACTGGAGGTTCTTCCTCTGAAGTTTGGACCACTAAAGCAGTTGAAATTGGGGGAGCTTGTTCAGATGATTCCCCCCCTGAGCATTAGCCTTTGCTTCTTGAGTAGTTTTTGGTTCAATTGGCTGTTGCTCCCCCTGAGCTAGTGCATGGACTGTAATCTTTGAATCTTTGTTTTTCTAAGTAGACATCTTTTCGCCCTCAGGAGCAGCTTTGGCAGAAGTGATGCAGAGTTCTATAGAATGAGCAAATCTCTTATAGTAATAACTAGCTTGCAAAGATTAACCACCAGCCTGTCAAGCTTCATTTACACAGTATTTTTTTAGGAGACAAACTCTTAGAATCCATCCTGACATTTCACTGAACATATTTTCCTATTGTGGTTTTGATGGCCTTGGTCAGATTATTCTAAAGATCGACAATCCTGTTGTTCTCTAAAGTATTCAAGGCATCAAGTTCTTTGTTTAGCAGTTTGATAATTAGTTCAAGAACTTGAGCTTTGAGAGTCTTCTTAACATGTTTGTCAAACTTGGGAAGAGCTTTCTTCATGGAGTCTTTAAGAAGATGATGATATGTCATTTTATACACTATTTCGAGGTCATTTAACCCCCTAAATCATGCAAATATGCCCAAATTATGTGCTTAATCATTACTTTTTAGGTTTTTAGCATTTGGATGTCATTTGGAGGAAATACATGTGACTTGGGCTCATTTGAAGAAGAAACGGACAAGATTACGGACCTACACCAAATCCATGAAGAAGTATTGTTCACAGAGCGTGGAGACGGCATCGCAGGCATAAAGCGACGCCGTCGTGATCTATCCATGGACGGCGTCAGAGATCTAGTGACGGCGTCAGGACGTGGCCAACTTAAAGAGGATTTAGAATGATCCACGTAGTGACGGCGTCAGGACTACAACACAACGCCGTCGTAGCGATATCTCTATATATACAAAACCAATTTTAGGGTTTTAAGTGTGTAACTTTGTATAACTTTTGGGAGACGAACCCTAGTCTTTGTAGCAACTTTAAAGGTCGTTTTTAGGGCCTCAAAACCCTATTGTAACTACTTTCTATCTATGTTTCAATTAAGTAAGAGTGTTATTCATTAATCATTCAATATATCTATGTATTGTGTGATTAGTCTATGTTCTTGCTTTATCCTTAACATGCTAGGCTAAACCCTCCTTTGTATTTGCTTATGATTGCATGAAAGTTGGATTGTAGATCCTATTACTGTTGCTTCGTGTTGATGAATGTGCGCGTTAGGCTTTAGAAAACCAGCTTTTGTCTGTATCG
>BQNB010003049.1:40204-53790 GCA_026074375.1 Tanacetum coccineum
CTAATGTATATAGTGACTCTTGATAATAGCCAGAACACATCCTACATAGATCGCTAATGCAGCCCTAACACTCGCAACTTCATATCCAAATAAATCTATGTGGAGATATGTTCTAGTTATACAAAAGTGATGTGTTGGGTTGGAGTAAATAAGTATGTTTTGGCATCATAGTATATATGTAAGTGTGATAATCAACGTCTTATAAGCGTAATAATTGTACAACATGCTTGCAAGTGTGAACAATATAAAGAAAGCGGAGTAACACACTTATTGTAAATTTGTAATGACTTTACACAAAACAAAAACTAATCCCACATTGGTGAAGATTGTAATCAAAGTGGTTATATATGTAGAATCATATAAACAATGGTCACTTTAGATAATAATGTATTTTTATTAGTATGATTTTGATCAAGTATTATATAATACAAACAAAATAATTTAAGATCAAAGTTAAAGAAAATTGGCTTCGAAAGTCAATAGTGAACACTTATTTAGGGACGGAATAAGTTAATATTACTCTCACTTATCAACTTGAATAATTTGATCTCACTGTTTGTTTAGTTTACCATGGCTTTATATTTATTGAGACTACCAAACAAATAACTTGTGAATTTAGCTTTCATGTTCTTTGTTATGGGACTTTTTTTCCTTCGCGCAACGAGCGTTGTGAACTCGTTGAAATTCGAACTTACAGTAACTATTTTGATTCTCAATGAATGTTCGTGTCTTTCTTTTTTTTTCTTCTGAAAATGATCAAGACAAGGTAACGAACAATTAATATTGAAGACTATAAAAGGTAGTCTTTTGGACTGTTATTGTGGGGAACCTATATATGATACGTCTTAGGTGCAAAGCTCAATCTGGAATCTCGAATGCAACTATTAATTTGATATCGACACAACGTGCGGGCACATAAAACCTTGTAATAATCAATTTCTATTAGAGTGTTCTGGCTCGCGTTCGTCCATATCTTAAGAACGGGATTAAAACATCTCATCTTCAAATAGTTATGCACATCAGAGAGCCATAAGTGGCGTTCCTTCATATGTTAAGAATAAGGATACGAACATCTCATCTAAGTATCGCGAGGTAAATTTTTTGAACATGAAGCGTGGCATTAAGTGGATTGCTAACTACCATAAGGGGATTGGCAATCTACTGCATGAGTGGAAATACGACCGACACACTCCCAACGAATTTTTGGCCAACAACGTCATGATTGAATGATTCACTAAGGTGGTAACTGTCATGTCTATATCTAGTCTGTATTACTAGTTCTATCAACATTTTCATCTAATGTGGTTTTATGTGTTCGTGTTCAACTAGCTAACATATATAGTGACTCTTGATATAACCGGAACACATCGTACATACAGGTTTGCAAGTGTGATAATCCTAGTCTTATAAGCGTAGCGATTTTATAACATGTTTGCAAGTGTGAACAAAGTCTCCCACATTGGTGTAAACAAATGAATTTTGGTAGTTTCTCATATTGGTTGCTTGGGTGTTAGGGAAAAAGCTTTAAACCAATGTGAGTGAATTATGGTAATAAAATACATTTCAGTCTTTAATTGTTGCATATTACAATTCAATTAAAAATAAATGATACTACGTATAAGTAAAACAAAAACAGATAAAGTTAAAAAAATATATAGTTAAATAAAGTTAAAAGGTTACAAAGCCACACAACTAATTACTACTTCTACGATGGTTCCCACAACGATCCTTTTGTGAACTCATTTAAATTCAAACTTAACTATCATGATTCTCAATGATACATGCACGCATTTAGTTAACATATATGCACGGCTTCTAAAAACACAAGTGCATTCGTTGATCATCTTCATGACACGGCGTCTTCCTATTGATTGTGTCATCCATAGATGCACTCTTCACATTCTCATCAAATTCCTTAGAACATATGAGCACCGTTTCAAGAATGTATATGCACGCTATGCTTTCTCGTCAATGTACTTGTATCTCATTCTATACTAGTGTCTTTACATCTTTATCATGATCAACACTTGTGTCATTTTATACTTGAATCTTTTTAATACCGGAAATTACAAATAATTTTTGTATTATTATGAACAACCAGTAAACACTAATGCACAAATTAATACATACATGCATACATATTTTTTTGATTTTATATCAACATTAAAACAGATATGCACCCGCATTCTTTTTCATCTAAATGACCATCCTTGTCTTTTTCTCATGTTTGATAAGATTTACTTATGGTTCTTGTCATTAATGTTGATTCTAGTGAACTACATGTGTATACGGCAAAAGAGTAAGACATCATTTTCACATATATCTAAATGATCAAAGTTTGTTTATGCTCCTTTCTTGATACACACATACGCTCCTCAGTGATTACTACTTTAAAATTCAAAGTTACACCTTACAAAATAAATAATAGAGTGAAAGTAAATCTAAACCACAACACACATAAAGCAGTAAGATGCACATGTCGCAGATGAAATATTATATAACAAAATTTAGTTTGTTGTAGCTAGACCTCAACGTACATGAATTAAAGAAAACAATATACATACCCCTTAGAACGGAACGCAACGGAAAAAAAACATATGACGAATACATTGGTATTTTTTATTTTTTTAGATTGCACCATGATTAATTACACAAATCACACACAAGGAAAATGAATGATAAATTAATCATGTAGACAAAAAGAACGCATCATACCTCTTAGTTGTTTCATTCATGTCTTTTGATTGATCTAGAAACCAGAAAGAATAGATCATATTAAAATAGCCACCCAATAACTTCAAAAATACCATAAGAACGACAATACTGTCCGGCATAGAATGGGTGGTCGGGTGTGGTGGTGCCGCCGACTTAAGTGGTCGGATCTGGTGATATGAATGTTGGGGTTATTGTGGAGGCTAGGGTTTGAGGAAGAGATAATTGTATGAGATGAGATAAAAGAAATTCTGTAACTGATTTTAATCAGTTTCCAAAACGTGTGTAGGAATTTAAAATTTTTTTAGTAAATACCATTAATACCCTTTCTTTCATTTATAAACATAATTTATATTTTTAAACTTAACCAAGTCACTATTATGACATTTTTTAATCTTAACCTTTCCATCAACTCCATCTAATGTCTATATATTCCTCATAAATGGTTTCTGTAGTTCTGTACAAAAAAATGGGTCTGCAAAGAAAAAATGTCACTATATATATATATATATATATATATATATATATATATAAATCTAATAGATATATTATATACTATATATATATATATATATATATATGGTTACGAACGTCCAATTTCAAACGATATAATGATTTGTATATGTAAGTATAATGATGCTGATAATTTGGATAATAATATTTTATACTTATACTCTTTTATCGTGTTATCACAGGATGTCTACCTCAATGTTTGTTGACCCAGAGATTTCCACCTAGGCTGACGGAGCTCAGAGCTCCCGAGTGCTCGTACCACTTCCTGAGGATCCATATGAGGCTATTAGGCAGGCTTATTTGGATGGGACGGACACTGAGTCTGAGCCTATCGAGGACCCTGTTGAGACTAAGACACCTGAGTCACCCTCACTGTAGCACCACCTACATCACTACCTAAGAGTACTCCACCCACTTTGGTTCCCATTCTCCGTAGGACCGCACGTATGGTTGTGCGCGTTCCACCTGCGATGTCATCGGGCCTCTCTGCCAGCATGGAAGAGGTGGCAGCTATGTTTGAGTCCGGGTTCTGTAAGATGTTTAGGTCCTCTTACGAGAGTTCGCTGTCTTCGTCACCGTCAGACCTTCCTTTACGGAAACGTTATTGGAGTACGTCTGAGTTAGTAGAGGATAGTAAGGAGGATGATGATGAGGAGGATGAGGATATAGAGGAGAGTTTGGATTCTAACAGTGTGAACGAGGACGCAGAGGACGAGGGTCCTACTACAGAGGATGAGGATCCTGCTATAGGGGATGAGAGTCTTGCTGCGGGGGACGAGGGCCCCGATATGGATGATGAGAGTCACGGTATAAATGATGAGAGTCATGGTTTAGATGATGAGAGTCGTGGTTTAGACGACGAGGGTCATAATGCAGAGAGTGATGGATTTGGTTTAGAGGAGGAGGAGGATGCTGTACCTGGGGGTCAACAGCAGCAGGCAGCTCCGGTTGTGAGGACAGCTGTGAGCGCGCCTTTAAGACTTGGGTATGGAGCGTTGAGGCGCCGAGAGTTAGCATTAGAGGAGGATCATGTATACAGTACGTTTGAGGTCGGACAGGGTTCTGGATCTGCACCAGAGTCCGAGAGACCAGAGAGGGTGTCGACATCTAGACAGACCACACTCACCACATGGACATACCCGGAGGACGGTATGGTTTATATTGATGTTCCTACTTACCCACCACCAACACCACCCGTTCAGACACCACCTTCACCTGAGTGGACGTCTGGTTCACTTCCCATTTTTCCATCACCTTCTATTGTACCTTCACCCGTTTCATCGCCAATGATATCGCTGACTGTACCATCACTTGTAGGTACACCCGCTACAGTTGATACTGAGGGATTTTTTATCAAGACATTGTTGCAAAAAGTTTGTTGGCAGTGTCACGGTCGTATTTCCAGTCATGTAGCAGATTGCTAATCCCCTTATGGTAGTTAGCGATCCCTAAAATGCCAAACTCGTGTCGTTGCAATTCTAGACGTGCCCACCATTGGTGGTCTCGTTATCCTCCGTAGACTTCATCCTATAAACATGGTCAAATTCCAACCTCACGTCCCTTATTGCTTCTAGCTACGCTGTTTCTCACATCCGGGGATGAGACAATATTTGAGGTCCTCTTTTTTGGCTTTGCTGATGCCAAACTATCCTTATTAACCTGAGGCAAGTCTTGCAATTTCTTTTTTCGGGATGATGAACGACACATGTTCAAAAACTTTACCCTGGCGATACTTAGATGAGACATTTGTATCCTTATTCTTAACATATGAAGGAACACGACTCGTGGCGATCTGATGTGTAGAACCATTTGATGAGATGTTCATATTCTAGTTCTTTTGATATGAACAAACACAAGCCACAACACTCTAATATATAAAATCCTTTAATAGAAATTGATGTTTACAAGGTTTTATATGCCCGTGCATTGTGTCAGTATTAAAGCAAGGTTGCAAAAATCTCTAAGCGCTCGCTGGGTGATCGGGTAAAGCCTAGCGATTAATCAGTTAGGCGGGGATTAATCGGGGATTAATCGAATTGGACTTTTTATATATATAATTATAAAAATTTGAAAATATGTTCCGATTTTCCTGATTTTTGTCCGATTTAGCCGATTAATCCCCGATTTGGCCGATTTCTATCCGTAACCGAGTTTGCTAATTTAGTCGATTTTGTCCGATTTGGCCGATTAATGCCCGATTAGGCCGATTTTTATCCGATTAATCGGTATGTTGACCGATTATTGACCAAACCGATTAATGAAAATCAAGGCGGTTAATCCCCGCCTAACGCCTAGGCGCCGATTAATCGGCCTAGGCTGATTTTTGCAACACTAAGATCGAGCGTTCTGATGCTAAACGAACCGAGCATGGTCAAATTTAGGATTGGCTCGTTTACAAACCTTTTTAAGTATTTATAATAGGACACAACTTAGTGAAAATATGACTATATTTCAAGTTCAAAAACACGAGAAAGCTAAATAAATAGTCATGGTAAACTAAACAAACATTGGGATCAAATCGTTTAAGTTGATAAGTGAGGGTAATATCCTAATATTAAAACTAAAAAATAAAATAAAATTAGGACGGAATATAATTCGATGCTTGTATCTCTGTCAGCACGCCACTCGCGTAACGATAGCGCGATGACAAGTTAGCAAGAAACAAAATTCATTATTATCTAAACCAATCGTTGTTTATATGATTCTACATATATACCACTTTTGGTTACAATCTCCACCAATGTGGGATAATTTGCTCCTCTATAAATACTTAGTTTTTGTTTTTTGGTAAAGTAAGGGATCATTATGTTACGTAGTATTTGCTAGCTTCCTTTATATTGTTCACACTTGCAAACATGTTGTGAAATTATTATGCTTATAGGACTAGGATAATAACACTTACATACTATGATGCCAAGATGTACTTATTTACTCCAACCTGACACATCACTTTTGTATAATCGGAACACATCTCACATATATTTATTTGAATATGAAGTTGTGAGTGCTAGGGCTACAAAAGCGATGTATGTAGATTGTGTTCCGGTTACTCTCAAAATGTGAAATGCTACATGTCACTCACCACTAAAACATGCATAATGGCGTAACTTGAAAACTTTCACTAGGAGTGCCGAACCATAAGTTTTTATATGTATAAATAAAAGAGTTAAGTACATAGATCGTCCTTGTGGTTGTCCCGAAATTACAACTTTCGTCCTAAAAGTCCCGAAATTACACTGGTTGTCTCTGTAGTTGTCCATTTTGAGTTGACCGGTCCTTTGACCGTAACTCCATTCAAAATTTCATTAACTTTTATTATCGTCAGGGGTATTATTGTCACTTCACATAGAATATACCCTAAGGACCAACGTTGCAACACCATGGAGCTTATAAATCCCTCCCTCCTGCTATTTTACACACAACATACCTATGTGTCTTGATCATTCTTGTTTCTCTGTTCCTCTCTCGAAGACGCCACCCACTCGCTCTGAGATCCTAATCTTCCGATAGCAGGACTTCCGACTGATCATGTTTCCCTTGATGAGTATATGGGGGTGTGATTTCGTTTTGAGGTTTCTGAAGCAGTGGAGGTTCGTTCAATGGGTATCAGTTTTTGTACAGAGTTGCAGGAGAAAATTGCAAGCCGCCGTCTTGTAATCGAGCTCCTGGAGAAGGTGGGGGCTACTTCTGGATGGCTGATGCGTTTGAATAAGGATCAAGAGGATGATGTTTTGTTTGATACCTTTGTGAATCATATGTAAGAAGAAAGTTTCGAAAAAGGTGAGATGATTCAGGAGCTATACTACTGAAGCGTTTGTGTTGGTTTTCTTTGGTAGCTTGTTGTAATGGAAAAAAGAAAAAAAAAAAAAATAGTTGGTAGGTTATTAGTTTGTATGTATGGTGTTGGCTTTTGTTGCTTTAGTGGTAGTTTGGATTCATATTTTGTTAGTGTTGAATCCTATCTATGATGTTATGTAAATATATCATGTTTAAGTTTCAACTTTATGTTGATTATGTGAATATATCATGGTTTTTAGTATTATGTATGATGTTATGTATTTTGGATTGTGTTTGTGAATTGATTAAATGATTGTGTTTGTTGTAAGTGATGTTGTTGATATTGGCTAATCTGTAGACTTGTTTGTTTTGGATGATATTTATTTAGATAAGTGTTAGGTTAAAATGGGTCATACCAGGTTAAGATGGGAAAGTTTCATAGATAAAGGCTTAATAGATTAGATAAGATGTCTATTACATACAAACTGCAAAATGCATATCCAAACACCAAGTCATGCAGTCAACAAGTAGCAAATACCGAACCAAGTCATTAAATAAACTAGATCAGCAAATACAGAAACAAGTCATTAAAACACAAACATCAACTTCAAACTTTGGCTTTCCCCTTTCCTTTGTCTCCATAACTCCAGGTTTCCTCTTTTCTGTTTTTTGACAATATCATCCCATGTCTTAAGAAATTACATAAAGGTTGATTCCTAAACAAAACACAAACAAAGCTAACATCTAATACATGTTAGACTACCATGTCAGACTACCCAAAATACTATGATCTTTAACAAGAATATGATCACCTTCCATATGACACATTTCTTTTCCCCTTTGCCTTTTCTACACAAATTTTAGATTTTCTCACTCCCATTTTGTTCACAATTTCTTCCTATGTAGTAACATTTGCTAGTCCAAGCACACATCCTGGTACATGTCTTTTGACTTTTGTATCGTGTTTGTGTGAAACTGGTACATATTTACCTTTGAACATTGCATAGTTACATTCATGAATGCAATCCTCATCAGTGGTATCCTTGTCTCTAATATCATTGTCTGTGTTTTCCTTGTTTGTGCTTGGAAAGTAGTTTCATGATAGATATTCCTCAATATTATTATATCCATAATAGTCTAGCAATCCTTGTACCGATGGCCTCTAAAATATAGGAACATTTGCTTTTGATGGCCCTTTCCTGTCATCTGAGCTGTCTGAACTAAGAACAATTATTTCTGCAAAAGAAAATTAAGAATAGTTACATTAGCAAAATCTTGACATGCTATGTGTTAAAGCTATAATCAATGCTGCTTGGACACACATTTGTCAATCAAATAAGTAGAATAAGCACATAATATCCTTACTTCATTAACCAGAACACAAACTATTCTTACTTCATTACAAATATATTATTTTAGAATTACATAATATATTAACATCTACTACCATTACATAAGGACCAAAATACCAAAATACATAAAAAGGTAAAATCAGCTTCCCCTGTTAATCTTCATCTTCCCTTTCCTCTCTTCTGCACAAGCCATAGTTGGGGGTATCTTCACTCCAAAGGTCTTGCTAAGAATAGCATCCCAGGTCTCAGCATTTACAAGCCCAAGTACACCATTTGTTATTGGTGCATGGCTTTTGACAATGAGGGTTTTAGGTGATCTTTGTAGCTTAGCCTTTGACTTAGATGTTTGTAGCTTAGACTTTGACCCACATGCTTGTACTTTAGCCTTAGTAGATGCATCAGATGCTTATGCTTTAGCCAACATACATGCTTTAGCCTTTGAAATATCTGAGAAAGAAGGTTTTGCATCACTCTTATTACCTCCTTTGTCCTTGTACTCATCTGATAAATAGCCATACCATTTTAGCAAACTCTTAGGTAGTCCTCTGTATTTTGGAGATTTATAATCAATCTCCTAAGAAGTGCTAGTTTGAGAAGTGCTAGATGAGTCTGAGGTGTTGTTGTCAGAGTCTGAGCTGTTGTTGTCTGAGATAGTATCTAAGTTGATAGCAATGATTTTTGCAAGGCAACAACAAACTCCTAAACAATGAAACTCCTAAACAAGGCAACTCCCAAACTGGATCATATCCAAACAAAACAATTTGCAAATATGATCCCATTCAATCCCATTCAGCCTAAATATTCAGGCTACATTGTTCTAATACAAACACTCATTTAAGACCTATGTTAAGCACATTATCTAACAAATAAACATATAACTAAAATATACACAGATAAGCTAACACGTATGATATTAGTAGATAAGGACATTACGTTTTCCTTTCGACATGTTCAATTGGTGGGTGAATTAGGGTTTACTGTGGGTGAAATACGATGACTCATGATTTTGGTGGGTGAGTTGTAATGAATGAAAGAGTTAATGTGTTATGAGTAAAGGTGGAGGGAAATAAAGGGGTAAAGGGATTGGTTTTGTAAAAAAAGTCAAAGGGTTAAATGGTAACATTGGTAACGGAGAAAGAGATATAGGATGGAGTTACGGTAATACCCCTGACGATAATATAAGTTAACAAAATTTTGGATGGATTTACGGTCAAAGGACCGGTCAACTCAAAATGGACAACTACAGGGACGACCAGTGTAATTTCGAGACTTTTAAGACGAAAATTGCAATTTCAAAACAACTACAAGGACGATCTATGTACTCAACTCAAAATCCTAGGTACTTTAACATTTCGTTTAGATCTCATGATTAAGGTTTCAAGGAATTGAGGAAAACAAATTAAAAGTCTTTAAAAACAAATTGAAACGAGTAAACTATGTAAACTATACCATTTAATCTCATTATTGAATAAGTTATGGTATTTGATGCTTAGTTGGAAAAGAGATGAATGTTTTTTGAGAATTTTCATGGCAGAAAAGAGGGAAATCAATTACCGTGATGGTGGTATTGTGGTGGTGGTGGTGTGGTGGAGGATTCGTCAAAGGTGGCGGGTGCGTGGTGGCGGGTGGTGGTGATGGGGTGTTTTCCTACAGAGTGATTCTTTCACAAGTATGTTATTGTTTTCTATTTTGGTTCTTAATGGATAACCGGGGAAAAAGTCGATTTGAACATTTGTTTTCCACAAATAAAGAATGAGTCCTGCCACGTACCTTTTGTCGATAATCAGTTATCGTTCTACCTGTTTCAGTTTATTTATATTGATCAGATCTACCAAGTTATCTGGGTCTTGAATCTTGATCACGTTTCCTAGTGTCGTTTATTTCATGTCTAAAGTGTGTGTACTTCACTATGATGTTGTTACAAAAAGCCGACTATATGGGGTATGACTATCGTATGAGTATATACTTCACTTGCTCAAATCGATCTTGTCCTTTTTATCAATTCATTTCGACACACTAGTTTTTTACCGTTGATTAGAGATAAATCATCTTTGTTCGGATGTAACTTTTAGCCTCTTATAGTAGCTAAGCCAATCTTTTACCTAGTAAAGGAAAACGAAAAGTGAGGACTTTCGTATTTAAAAAAAGAATGTTTCTTTATTAGGTATGCTCCACTATGATTTTTTATTATTTTTGAATATATGTTTAATTAAAAAGCTTAAATACTTTCAAAATTGGCATTATTTTGGTTGAGAAATCTGATGGAGAAAAAAAATACATAAAAATATATGTGTCAAATTTATAAAAACAAAAACTTAAAAAAAGGATGAGATAATTAATAAAACTTTAGTGGTTTAATTTTAAATAAATTATATAAAGTTAACTGTAAATTTATAAATTTACAAATTTTATTATAACTTTAAAAAAAACAAATAACCCCTTAAACTTTTATATAACTTATAAAATAGTAAAAATAATTTTTATATATATAATTAACATTATTTATATATATAATATATATTAAAATATATACTATGAGATATATATATATATATATATATATATATAAAATATATAATATAATATATATGGGAAGGTTATTGTAGTGTAGTAGCTTAAAAATTGTTAAAATGAGAATGTGTCTAAACCATTGGATTATTGATTGAATTAAATGATAATATTAATGATGAAAGAGACAAGAGGTAAATAAGGGTTATGATAATTAAATACATTTTAAGTGGTACTTTGGAGAATTAAAAACCTAAAAAAAAAAAGATGGGGTTTAAAAAAATAAAAAACGGTAAGTTAGGTAAAAATGAGTAGCCATAAATATGGTCAACCACTTTAAAATGCTTTTTTTTTGTCATTTAAGTTTTCATTCATGTAGATTTAATCAAACACCTATCTCATGTAAATTAATAAATGATACCCAATCAAAATTCACAAACCTTAAAAAGAAAATACAAACAATGTGATACAGAGTACATTATTTTGGGGTCGTCAACCATGAAATCAGCCACTGCTACACCATGAATTTAACACAAACCGACTCGTAACAACCACCCACAAGATCGTACCACTATGAACACGTACACTCAGGTGAAATCGAAGCTTCGCATACACACAAAATACGAAATCTGAAACTACCGGACTCGTACATCACCGACTCGTACACCACAAACTCTGTACACCACGAACTCATAAATCACGAACAACGATGACAACACACAAACCCCTCCCGTATACTACAAACTCGTACACCACAAACTCGTACATCATCCCCTCATACACCATCCGACACGTCACCACGAACTCGTACAGAATCCATCGAATCGACATCACTGAATCGTACTCTACTAACTCGTACCACTCATGAAACCATGGAACTATTGAATTATATTTTAGATGATATTACTAGTGGATGGATGAGGGTGTTAAATATAATATAATATCTAGTCAAATGAATAATTTTAATATAAATAGTCATAGTTAAAGGACAATTTTATGAGGAATAGTTACATTTAGAAAGTTTATTTTGTATACATACATTTTGATGAAATAGAAAGATTGCCCAATATACCCTTATTAATATAGAAATGAATTAATAATATTTTTTGATTTTCAGATTTAATGAGTTTGATGCTGATTTTATTAAAAGTAGTAATCCAAAGGTCCAAAATTACTTTTCGCTTTTAATATTTTTAAAGGAGCTACCACTACTTTAACTAGAATATATATATATATATATATATATATACTATATATATTTTATATATATAATATTATATATATATATATATATAGAAATATATATATATATCATGTACATGCTCCGTGCGGCACGGAATTAAAAGGGTGCGTGCACGGGAATTAAAACTAGTAAGTAGTTGTTTAATTTGCGTTTATAAACAGACAATTGCTAAAATTGTTTATAAGAAATTTTCTCGTTAACATAGTATTTATCTATATCTATACTATATTATAAATTATTTAGAACACTTTATTTTTAAAAAGTCTTAAAAATTCGGATTTTTAAACTTAGTTATTATAAAAATATAAGGATGTGCGATATAAGAACAGGTGTGTCAATGTTAAATAAGCTAAAGTGTGTCATATTAGCTCATTTCGATTAGCTCATTTCGATACCTATAGTCAACACCTATTTAACAAACAAATGAGCTAACGTGTGAATGTTTTATGATATTTAGAAAGCCATCTTTGTAGTAAATTAAAAGATACTTCAACATGTTCTTTTAGCAACTTTATGGAAGAAAAAAGTTAATAAACCTTTAAATCCCAACTTTACTTTCTTAATGAATCCTAATGATTAATTCGGTAGTATATATATACTATCTTTTTATGATATGGATACAACATGATTGAAACTCCACGCCTCCAATTAGTTGAAAAATAAACTTTATGTTACTTTAACCAAACAAATCTTGAAATGTATGCTCTGTGTTTAATTTTTTTATACTCAAAGATAAATAAATCATATTTCACTAGTATAGTAAAAGCAAAATGATTTGAAGGCCTAAAACAATAACTAATTTCGTGTGTAAATAAATGTGCATAAACTGATACACGTACATATTATGCATAAAATTAAGGAAAAAGATATTCTCATATTAGTTTTTAACATGATGGGTCATGTTGTGTGTAATGTGAGAAGTAGAAAAATAAGTGGGCTCATAATTCACTACAACATTTGCTCTTTTCCTCGGCAAAAATTCGAGGCTTTCCCCATCAACTTGTCGCTGGGGAAAGTTCGCTGGGGAACGCTCGCTAGGGATACGTTCCTCAGCGACAATCCCCAGCGACAAGGTGGGTCCTACGTATTTTTCAGTCAAACAACTAGTGCCACCGTGGCACACATTCCCCAGCGACATGTCGCTGGGGAATCTCAAAGTTAAAATTAAGTAATTACGACCTTAATCTAAACGATTAATTAATTACCAGTTATCCCCGGCGACATGTCGCCGGGGAAAATGCCCTCCTATGTTGACTTGTCAACGCAATGCAAAGAAAGTGGTCGTTTTTTCGTTACTATCCCTGGCGACATGTCGCCGAGGATTATACTGCTTGTTTTTCGTTACTATCCCCGGGGAATAGTCTGCATTTTTTTTTAATTGCAGCCTGCACAGCAGGCGATTTTTAAATTTTTTTTTCCGAAAAAAATATACCAAACATCAAACCTGTATCAAAACCTGTATAAACTCATCACAACTTGTA